>PNEQ01017271.1:0-47814 GCA_003012365.1 Medauroidea extradentata | reverse complement strand
TCGCTCAGTGAACTGTGGTGTTCGTCACTTTTAGATGGATCGCCTCATGCGCAGCGCGTGCTCGAGGCGCACAGTGTTGCTCCGCGCGTTGTCTGCAACGCGCGTTCAATGTTGCATTGCAGCCGCGGCGCGCTCGTGTGTACGCGGCTTTACAACCAGGGAAAAATAAATTATACACAGTTTCACTCTACAGTAACATATCGAGACGTGGTATTGTACAACCTCTATGAGCCCAGGGCATGAATATTTCCTTTTTTTAATTAATTTTTTTTATTTTTATGAATTATTTCGACGTTACGTGACGCAGTTGTTTGTAGCTCAGGTCTACATTTTGAGATTTTCTGGCCTCGAATTCCGTTAAACGCTGTGTGCGAACGTTCAATTCTGACACACAAAAACTGCAAGGCAGATGGAATTAGTGCAGTTTGCATGTAGTCGTTTAAAAGGGGTAAAATGGATAATGCAGTTCACTTTCCACTTACGGTCCTCGACAGCATCATCTCACTAATCCCAAGGTTGGATCGCCAAATACGTTTCCGCGAAACCTTTTCCCACCAAACTTTCTAATGGCATTAAACTTCAAGTGAATATTTTGGAAATATGTATTTGGGGGCACCGTCACCAATGGTTGAGCACAGGATAAATCAGACCTTTTTATTCGATTAAACGCTTACATGTAAGAGTCTATAACTACCACTCAACGTCAATTTTGCAGTGCTATAAATAAGGCCGAAGTGAAGTCGCTGTTAGTGGCAGGGACAAACTTAAAACTGTTTTTCGCGTGGACAGCTATAGCTACTTATCCTGCTGCAGAGTTAGCTCAACTAGCAGCTTTGTCATTCTAACACTTGACTGAATTAAGTACCAATCTAGTGTACATAGAGGTTTTTTAATTAAAGTAAATATAATCAGTTATGAATAATACTCGCGAGCAAAGCCGCTGGGGGTTTTCTAGTACTACATATAGACAATTACTACATAAAATTAAAGGAAAAACATTCTTACATTAAAACCCATAATTAGAGACACTGGAAAATCGCGGGAATAGTTGACTGTTCGCTAGGCTCCAACGTGACGTATGTAACACAGAATGTTTTGTATCAACATTGGCTACGGTTTGATTGTAGCATTTTTTCTCTCTACAACAGGTCCAATTAGAACTACACAGCTTGGACACACAGCGTGTGTGATTTGTCCCAAATCTGTTCAAACGTGTTACGGTTAATATAATACAGTTAATTGGAGACTATTTTTAACATTTTCGCGATTTTCCAGTGTCTCTGCCCATAATGCTAGAAAAATCACACGCTGTTATCATTTCGCATTCACTTTAGTGAATACTTCAAGTCCCATCATTTTGATTCCAGGTGTATATGTAGGTGTACAGTGTACGGAAATGTATGGACTTGTGCTAGAAGCCATCTTGTAGTCGCAGTACGTACCTTGAGTCAGACAACTTGTAGACTATCGCTCGCAGTGTTTGCTCATCTGGTTATTACTGAACACATCCAGATATACAGAAGTCGTAGTCGTAGTAGTAACAGTAGTAGTAGGAGGAGGAGAAGGAGGAACTTAGCAATCATTCTGAACACTCTACGAGCTGTGCGTTCGTAAACCAACCCCATACTCAGATGTAGAAGAACCCTGTAACTATCAGGCGGAGAAAACCCACCGACCTACATTAACAACCAAGATGTTTCCCGAATGCATAAATCCGAGCTGACCTCACCGGGAATCGAAACCGAAACAACTTGTAGAGAAGCGAGTGGTCTGACAACTAGTGCACCGCGTTCCTTGTTATGAAAGTAATATGAGGGAATCTCGTGAAACACAAACACTGCCAAATTCGAATATGAGATAAAATTATATAGGCCTGTTTTAGACTTTAAATGTTTGTGAGTGTCTGCTGGCATCTCGGTCCACACATACTCCAGGTAACTAGCAGGACAGAGCAGAGGAAGAAACAAAGGAATGCTGCGCGAGAATGAATTTATGGCTGTTGTTGTTTTATGTGACATCGCTGCAGGAATTCTTGTGTAAATGAAGACAGCAGTCATGGACTGCAGAAATGTATGATTGCAAAGGGGAGCCAACTGACACGCACCTGCAGGTAATTAGTATGTTAAGGGGTATGGAAATTTAAGATGTCGATTGGACGATTGAAATACTCAACAAAATATATCATGATCTAAGTAGCAGTGGTGCCAATCACATCACATTTAGGAGAACCTACTGTACCACTTAGGCCCTATTTGTACAGAAAATACCCACTTCCCCTACTTCCCTATCCGACCAAAATTTATCTCCTTACACTACCTAAGCCTGCCAGCCAATCACAGGGCTAATGTTGCTTAGGTAGTATTCTTACCGAAAGCTTCCCACAAGTAACTGCAGAAAAGATATCGTCTACTAATGACCCCTCTCGGCCAATCAGAGTTCTTGATACACCTTCGAGGGGCGGGGCCTATGTTAACCAAATGCAGGTTATGCCGATTTTGCTCGTAATTGAAACAAGAACACTTACACAGTCGTTACTTATGTGTAACAAGCTTGGTGAAATGTGAAAAAGGTGTTTTACAATTATGTCATATCGTGCTAAATATTTCTAAATGGCCACTATTGTATAAATTTTTATATGTTATTCGAATTAAACGAATGTCTAGCCATCTTACTGAGTTATATATGTGTACCAAGATTGAATAAATTCGGTAAAATATTTCCCAGTTTACATATCACATCATTCCAATAATGTATGAATGGCCACCGTTTACAAATAATGAACATACAATGAACGAAATACACACAAGTCAACTTACTTGTAAATGTGTACCAATATTAATGAAACATGGAAAAATATTTTCTCAGCTATGTCATATAATACTAAAAATATTAAAATGGCTGCCATTATAAAAGTATGGAAACTGGATGAAGGCAACACATAAAGAACCTAGCCTAGTATGTATTACATGCAAACCGAGTTTGACGAAACTGGGAAAAAATATTTCTTTATGTATGTCATATATGCTAACATATAAATAACTACAACCATTTTTAAAGTAAATATTCACAATAAACTAAACAAATATATAATTCATCCCAAAGTATCAGGTTGTTTATGTGTATTGGTTTTGATGAAGTTCGGAAATATGCTTCTTACATGTCTAGTACGATCGGGAAAAAGTTAAAATGGCCACTATTTTAAAAATATGGACGTGGCATTAACAAAATACATTTAATGTCTAGTCAGGTTCAAGTACTATATGTGTACCTATTATAATTAATATGAGTCGAATGGTTCAAAAGGCTTTAGTGGGACGAATCTCACACACACATTTACACAAAGACAGGAATGTGACCTCCTGAGTATAATTTTTCGTATGAAATGTAGGCTACAAATGGATTTTACGATTTTTCAAAATTTGTCACCTAAGGAGGTGAAACGACGCGAAATGTGTTGTTTGTAAATAATTTTTATCTATCTAAACTGTTGGGATACAACATTGCTTTTCCCTTCAGATTGATAATAAAAAAAATAATTTAATTTTTTTCTGTTTTTTTTTCTTTCTTCAGATTTTGCTCTTAGGACAGGAAAAGGATGAAATGTACATTTTGTGACACATAAATGTAGTTCGAACAAAACCCTATATCGTCGTAGTATTAATGTTATTTTCATTTTTACACAAAAGTTTAAAAACAAACTTCAGAACTTTTTATAATTTGATCCCTAACGGATGAAATTACGTAAATTTTGGATTTAAATTAATCACCTATGTTTACCGAACCAGTTAGGGGCCACAGTTGTCGAGTTATCAGAACACTCGTCTTCATTGAGGCGATCCGGGTTGGATTCCTGTCTGGGTCATGTGGGAATTGTGCCGGACGATGTTGCTTGTCGACGGGTTTGCTCAGGGATCTCCTGTTTCCAATACCTCTCTCATTCCAGTGCCACTCCACTGTGGGGCCTCAGATCTTGTCATCCTCCGAGGTTGGCAGATATCTACAAGCGTACAGTTGTAAATCTGCAGTTCAAGTTGTAATTCCCTAGCCATCAAGCACCCTAGCCGTACGATATATATTGATTTATGTTTACCGAACTAGTTGAGATATGAAGGTGCTGTTTTCTTCAGAATAATGCTTGCTTAAATACCAGAAAAGTTATTTTCCTATCTCTACAGGATAAAGTAGACTAATAATGACGAGGAAAAGTTAGTTTGCTGTTTGTTTTGTTTGGACGATTCAGATTGCAAATATGAGCATCTTAGGTGATTCCCAATTCGAGGTTATGATACAGGATGTCACAGACGAAAGGGATAATGGTGTGAATGGTGACACCGAGCAGGACAGATTATTGTCACATGGTGCATTGCTTAGTCTAGGGGGTTCAGAGAATAGCTTGGAGGATGCACACACATCCCAAATAACACCAGAGTTATTGAACATGCAGGCAATGTTAGATATTAACCGTGTTGCAACACAGGGTATGATAAAAGAAATTCGACATGTCAATATTGCAATCGAGAAATAAATTACAGAAAGTTAATTTTGAAATCTTATCGATATATGACATGGTACAATCTCTTTGTGCATGGACTTGTATATATTTTTCTTTAATTTAAAAAACACTGCTGACATAAGGTGACAAACTGCAAGCATTACTCTCGGTCAAAGTCTCGAACAGACAGCAAGTTCGGACAAAAAGTCCATGTAATGTCAAACTGATATTTGTAAAAATGCGAAAACTTAGCAAACTTGGGATAGCATAATCTGATTTTCTGTGTTCCTCGTACATGAACTCACGACAGCGTAAGTCATAATCCTTTAATTCAGATACTGTTTTAACATATTATCACTTATCCCTGTTCATAATATCCATGGTTTCCTGACGTCGCTCCAGGCGAATGCGGGGAAAGTTCCTTAACATATAGGCCACAGCCAACTCCCCTTCAGCTCCTGTCAAGTTGTGTATCACCATCTCTAATAACCTCGCTGTCGACGAGACGTAAACCCCACGTACCTTCCTACTCTGCTCTTAATATATGTCAATATGTGTACATTACCAAAGGTTTTAATATTCGTAAAGCAATTAAATCAAATGAAATACATCCCTTCAAACTTCTGAAAAAGTTACACACTCGTTGCTAAAATAGATAGATTCACTTCTATACTAACTACGCAGACTCACTCTGAAGCTTCATTTAGAATTCCCAGATAAATTTTGCTACTATTTATAAAGCGGTAGGCGAAAATGTAATCAGTGAATGAATTATCGTTTTATGTTTTCATATTCGTTCTTCAATTGATGACTCAAAAGTCATCATCTTAACAAGCGATTTGTATGTAATTGTAGCGGGTATTTTATGAGCAGATGGTTTAGCGTTACATTAATTTATATCTCATTTAAAAATAAGTAGACGTTGTGTTAGTAAGAATATAATTTATGTGCTTCTTTGTCGCAGCTTTGGAAGATGTAGCTGTACTATCTCACGACAAACCATTGAAGATATATTCAGACCACGGTATCAACGTCGCCGTGCGTAAAACCGTCTCTGAAGAGTTGAAAGGTGCGCAACAGAGGCCGTTTGTACTTTATGTACAGGAAAACTAATGATATATATGTGTGTGTGTAAACTACGTAGGCTACAAATATTCTCTTTGTGTAACTGAAGACACAAATAATTGCGGTTTAAGGCCTTGTTACGGAGTTTCACAGTGATTTAGAAAATATTTTTTTATTGCTACCTAATACTCATATCAAAATTTCGCTGCACAGTTTTGACACTTATATGTTATAATTTGTAACTGAATTTTTTTGTAGAATTGTACTGAACGGTTTTTTAGATTTCATTGCCCAAAGTACCGCGTTTTTCGTCGTGAAAATAAGCAAAAATGAAGGAAATTATTTTTTTGCTGGCGAATGGTACATTATTTCAAAAAACGCGTCTATAGTATTGTGCATCGTGACTCATTTTTTTTAAACTTTTGGTTAAAAAAATATTTGTGTTATTTGCACCAGACTGAAAAAAAAATAACTCGGGAACAAGCCCTTAATGCATGCAAAATTAACTTCTCGTGTATTTCCCCGAACATAATGTTACTTTTAGGGAGAGTTTGTAACGACGGGTAGATCGTAAAGTCTTATATTTTTTTCTTAATTTAAGGTGGAGATAAAACTACTTGTTACCATGGTGGAGTTTATGACGAGATAGAAGGTTCTTGCATTTGCCCCGTTGGATTCACTGGGAGACAGTGCAAACGAGGTAACTATTTATCAATTGCATCCAACCAACTGATTATTGTGAATACTGTAACTTATTTACTACACTACAACTCAACTCGCTTTACAAAGTTTGATATGAATTTCTATTCTAAGATATTTAAAAAGTACAATTACTTGAATACTATGATTCGTTAAAAAATTGTTTTGCCCGAACGTAAATGTGAAACTGTTGTCTAAAATAGAGCTTATAAGGAAGAAAATTATAAAATAGTTAGTATGCATAGGCAGAAGAGTTAATATATGAAAGTACAGAGAAGGAAAATGCAAGAGTTGTAGACCTAGTTAAACGTGCACACTATTTTTATATATGTTAATAAGTGACGCCTGCAGCATAATGTGAAGCCGAAGGATAGTATACATTATAGAATTTTCTAAATACTGCTGTGTTTGTGAGACTGTTGTCGAACAAATTATGTGAAAATTCTGGTGTCACAAAATAACGTAAAAATTTAACCCGAGCAAGGAAATAAGAATGATGCAATATAAAAAAATTAAATGTGTAAATATACACGAAATGTTAATTTTTAGTTCACTTAGACACACATATTACCCATAATACATATAACAGAATAATATGTATGTGTGTACATATGTATATGTATGTATACACACGTACATACATATATATACACACAATATACGTGTAAGTTTGTTTGCTGGTGTGAGTATGTATGCGGCTAATGGGAATGCATCAATATCAGTTTACATTTTTCTTTTCATTTAAAACTAAGAAATTCATTTTAAGTAACAAGGAAATTATTTTTAATCAAAATGACACCTCTGCTTTAATAATTTAACAGCCGCAAGAAAAACTTTGAATATATTTGTATTTCACTATTCACCTGAGATTAACCTGTGTTATAATTTATTTTGTTCACTTTTACATGTGTTAAGGTAATACATTATTATTGTTTCAGGTTGTGGCCCGAACAGCTACGGCAATGACTGTGGTGGTGTTTGCTCCACGACTGTAGACAAGTGTCGGAATATCATAATGTGCCGGCCAGGCTTGCCGTGTGACTGTGCTCCTGGGTTTAAAGGACCAACCTGCAGCGACCGTTAGTTTCCTGTTTCATTTTCACATGTATTTCTTGTCGTGATGTCCAGTATTTTTGGCTCATTGAAATGCTAATGCTGCCATAGAGTTTTCCGTTTAAGAAATTAAATAATGTTTTCATGTTATTTATAATAACATTGATAAATTTCATCTGAATGATAATTGTATTTGAATCAAGCTTTTAAGAAACAACTTAATTCAATTATCTACCAAAATTAGTTATGAGCGTTATTATTTTGTACCGAGGTAGTCAATGCTCATAGTTAAGTGTCTTACTACACTCTCTGAATAATTTTTAAAGAAGATATTTGAATAAAGTGCAAATTTTCTCTGACAAAAAAAAACTGAATTCAGAAACAGTTTAAACTTGTTATTTTTAATGGTACATGTTGGTATCCTATAATGAGATACAAACCATGTCCGCGTATACGGAAATAGTAAAACCACTGGAAAAAACTACTGCATTGATATTTATGAATACGGAAATTATTTAACAGAGTGTTACAATAGTCATATTTGTATAGAAATTATTTACTGGCCACAAAGGAGGATCGTGAGAGAAATGAACAAAGAACTTTAATAACAGCCGTTCTAACTAAAGCGATGATAACATACACTAAATTGATTTTGATTAAATACATTTAATACATGACATGTTTAATAAACTAATATTACTCAACCATTAAAAGCACACCTGTTACAGGGTATTATTTCCAATTGGTAAAAGTTATGGTATTTATAATAAACTCCAAAATGTGAGTGAGTTCCCAATTTTTTTTTTATTATTATTGCTTACTAAAAATTCGCAAAACACTTCTGCAAAATAAGGAAGAGGGATTTAATCTAAAAATGAAGAAAGATAATAACTTACATGAGTTCTTGTGCGTGCGCCTGCGAAGGTTTCAGTAAAAAGTAATTTTTTTTGGGGGGGAGGGTGTTGAAGTGAAGTGGAGTGAAGAGATTTTGGTCAGCACTTAACATCGAGGTCTTCAGCGCTGGTGAGGGATGACGTGAGGTGAGTATGGAGCAGTTAGCCGCAACTATCGTGCGAGCAGCTTAAGGGTGTTGGCGTGGCAAAAGTGCACAATTTTATGTTTGCTCGACATAGTGTTAGTTTAATAGACATAACCTGCGACTACATTTTCCACTTTTACAAATTTTTTTTTAGCTCTCACAGTCTTTACATTGCGGCATGTCAGTCAACATTTGAAAGTTACGGGAACATGATAATCACAAAAACCAACTGGCTTAAGAAAATGAAATAATTTCAATTGAAATTAAATATAATGGTTATATATGCCAAAAGATTTAAAATCACACAATGCAATTACTTTGTATTTTGTAAAATATTCTGAATATAAAGATAATTTTCTGTATTGAAGGCAATTTTTAAAAAATTCAAGAATCTTTGTTATGTGTTTAAAAATATGTTAGCATATAGTCCTTACTATCTAATTTCATTGTTAATTATTTCATTCGCATAAGTAATTTGGTTTTGGTTACTAGCATGTTTCCGTAGCTTGCAAATAGTGACTTTGACATGCCGCTAATATGAGAGCTAAACAATGTTCGCAAGTGGAAAATGTAGTCAGAAGTAACGTATATAATACTAACACTACGCCGTACAAATATAAAATTGTGCACTTTTGCCACGTGTTCATCTTTAAAGGACCTCGGCGCACAATATGCATCCCGTGTTACCCTTTGTGACTTGCTGCAGCAGCCACCTGCGCATCTGTTTCGAGCTTCGTAAACACTCAGATAAGAGATGGCCTACAGTTTTCATTTGCGTACTTTATGCTTCCCAATGATGCTTTGAACTTGATGCGACATGTTTTTCTGAGCTCCGGGACAAAGAGTTTCCGCGAGATTTTTGAACTCTTGATAAGAGTATAAAAGGGAATATTACCAGAGACAGAGGAGTTCTTGTTGCTGACAGGCATTTTGTGTGACAGAGAGTCGTGACGACAGTGACGGGTTGCAAGCGGTACTCAAGTGTGTTTATAGCGATATTGTTTGCTTCGAGCAGTAATGCCAACGAGGGCGTTCCGGAACTTAAAGTTGACCATCGCAATCAGATTGCTTCAAGCAAAGACATTGGGTCCACCATTTATGTGGCCAGAAATACATTATATTTACAGAGCACTTGTATAGATGACCGAGACTTTATAATTTTTATTTCATAAAATTTACATTTATAATAATTAGTCGTTCTGTTTGCCATCAACTTGTAACGTACCAACTGGTGACTTTTCAAGGGACATTTATTAAAAAGATTGATAATTAGTGGCGTTAAAAATTTTGGTGTAGATAATGGTAAAAAATAGCTGTATTTAATTTATTTAATTAAAGTGAAACATGCCCAACCTTATACACTGTTGTCAGAAGTGGGATGGAGGCCCGTATTAAAAATTAAATTACATATAGATTAAGTGTAAATAATTAAGTATTTAAACTATAACTCGCCAAGTTCTCTTAGCTAGGAAACGTTTGGTTATAAATATATGCTTACAAGAAAAATGACAAGTGAGTTGGAAGGATTGCGAGCTTTGGTAGAGGGACTGAGTAGCAAAATGGCTAGTCTAATTAGTGGTGTAAATACAACAATGTACAGTGTTAACTAAGTTGTAGAAAAGAAAAAGGGGAGTATTAATGAAAATGAAGATAAGAAAATATAGTGTGTTAGTAAAGATTTAAACAATAAATAGAACGAATCAGTCAGCTAATGCATACAAAAATAGAATTTGTGGACAAGAAAATATAAAGTGGTTCTCAAATGGTGGACGTGGAAATTGACAGAGTCAGAAAATTGGTGAACCATAAAATTAACAATGTTACAGAAAATGTCGGTAAGAAAATTGGCTATGTGAAAGATGATCTGCAGAAAGAGATAAATGTTTTAAAACACGGTACAGGAAGAATTACTACAGCGACAGGTTGTTGGTCAGCCGACGGCGTGTCGGAACGGCAGCTCGACGAAGCCAGAACCGAGACATGAGAGTAGCGAAGAAAAGTACTCTGCGACATCCAGATTGGTGGCAGGAGTGTCCCAGCACACGACTACGCCTGGGGTTCCCATGCCTAGGGTTGGAAATGAGGTTACAATCAATCCTGCCCCTTACGACGGCCAACATGAAATAATGGTAGCCCTGAATATTTGGGCAGAAGAGCAGTAAGCCTACTAGCAGACAGCAGTTTTGAAATTGTGACATGCTCATCAAGCCCGACTTCAAAGTCTCAGCCAGCGACCTGGGAAGTAACTTCAGGAACTACAGCAGGACAATGTAGGGCTGGTCCATCTATAACTCGAGGGTTGTACATAGGAGGCGCGAGACGTGATTGCCATTGGCTTCTTCATTAATGCCACTGCTGTCATGGAGGTGTGGTAAGCAGTGCTCCTGGAGGCACCACGTATACAATGCAAGACGCTCTAGGAATGAATAATGCATTTCCTGGTGTAAATTAGTGATTTCGTGATCTTTAATCAGCAAAATATATTCTTTCACAAACCTTTCACCTTCATCAGGTAGCAAGGTTGCTTAAACGAACTGTGTATCGCATGTTGCTTACCTGTGAGGCTTCGCATATTCTAAGTCTATTTTCTAGAAACCAGTTTAGTTGAGGTGTTGTAAAAGAGTGATTTTTTTTTGTTCTTTGGAGCCTCCTACTACAAACTGTGTCAAAATCCAAAAAGTTCAGTGGTTAAAAACTGTATACCGTACAGTGCTTGAATCTCTTATAATAACTGTCAGCGCCCCTCGCATCGTCAACGGGAAACTTTCTCTCTTGTTCTATGAAGTGTTTGTGCCCACCCTCTGATACCTCTTCTATTCCTTAGGCTTGCGCAGTAGACTTTGCCGAAACTGCCGGTCGGCTAAGTTTAACTGTGGGCTCACTCATCTGGTCTTTGTTTCTGGTTGAGGTCACATGTCTCTGCGAACAGTTTCCTAGCGGAGAGGTTAGACGCCCGGTTCGATGGTGGCGGGCCGAGGGTGGTAATGTCTCGTGTATTTTTTGAGCGTTCATTTTTGCTAAATTCCTTTTTGGCTCGCCGTAAAAATTAATTTCTGGTTTAATGTTCGTTGAGAAATTTGTTTCCATTTTTTATTAAAGTCAGTGTGTATTAGATGATGTAGTTGTGCGCACACACAAGGTTTGACTAGTTTGTCATGCCTTCGTTAAGGCATTTTGTGGTAAACCTAGCTGTTGAAGTTGACCATGTCTCGAATTTTGACAATTATTAAATTCTTGAGTCAGTTTAGTATACCCGCTGGGTTCTTGAATTTTCATTCGTCTTGCAAAACTGTTTCATCATTACGACATGTTCTTGAATCCCAGTTGTGCTTGCCTTATGTGATATTAATGATGGTTCATTAACACAACTGCAATTTATACGTAGGCATTGTAACGTCTTGTAAAATTTCAAAGAGTGATATCAATATATTGGTAGTTTAAAGTTTCGTATTTACTGCTCGTGTATTCTGTAATAACCTTAATGTATGCAAATTTAATTTAATTTCAACTGGGTTGTGTAATTTTTTTTTTTTGTGAATTTATGTGGGCGTGAATCATCCAGTAGTTAATGTTGACGGCAGGCGACGTGGGCGTTGATCGCCCGCTTTAACTTAAAGTATAATTTTTTGTGTTTATTTTGTCTGGGCCACACGTCTCCTTACGCTGTCATTACGTTTGTGAAATGTGCCGTTATCTTTGTTTAAATTAAATTTATATTAACATTTTTGTAACCTTTATTACTGCAGTTCATTTTGTGGAAATTCTCTTGTGCTTGCCTATTGCCATGCTCATTGGGTAGAATTCAGCACAATTGTATTCCAAAAAATGTATAACCAACCCCATTACCTACTGAAGGGTAAAGTTATGCGAAAACATTTTTTTACAGATTGCAGATCTCGCAGTACCATAAAACCACACCCTAAAATGATTTATCGCTGTTTTTTCTGTTAATTTTACAATTGTTTGTATTTAATTTAAAATTTCAGGTGCAAATTTCTTCCTTATCATTTGGTTTTCCTCATTTTATAAGGAAACATCTCGCAAAATTTGTAACATACTTTCATGAACATCCCATACAGTTTACAAAGAGGAACGTCTGGCGCTGTATTAAGTGGTATTCTTCAAGAACATATTGTTGAAGAATATTTTTATTGACTTATTTGAGCATTATATTTTAATCATGATTATTTAATAAATTGCCAAAACTTCACAAATCGTCCGAAAAATTTTCTTTTTTAACACAATATGACCGAACACGTAATTGGAGCAAATTCTGCAAAAAAATACATTTAATGCTATGTCAATTCTGAAATAAATTATCTTGAACTAATTCTTTGAAAAAAAAAAAATTAAAATTGAATTTTGGATAAAATTATTATGGTATGAAACAAATATATACAGGTTTAGTATACTTTAACTGCTAAATACATATTGTAAAGCATTATTGAAAAATCTACTTTCATGCTCGAAATACGGGGACAAAAGTGGTGCAATATTTCTTTAAAATTGTTGGAGCAGTATTTCAATAATCAACTGAGGTCGCCCATACGGTATGGAACCTGTACATATATTAACAAAACAACGTGTATGCAATACAAAAAGTTAAGATTTAAGTAAACATTCGCTATTGCACATAGGTACCCCCAACAAACTGTAGTTTTCATCGAAATAATTTTACTTATCATTATTTTCACACGTCTTATGCGGCAAAATAAAACACAGTCGGAAAAAGTAGTTAAAACTAAAATTTTTCAATCGCCTACAAGTAAATTAATGTTTAAAAGAGCTTGTTTCATAACGTTGCAGCTTGTTGGCCGGGAGAGTATGGTGCCGGATGCAAGCAGAGATGTGGTAGGTGTTTGTACGGCTCGTGTGACACATACACTGGAGTCTGCCATGTCGGCTGTGCTTCAGGCTACGCACTTCCGTTCTGCAAAGAAGGTAATATTCTCAGATTTTTCTGCTTAGACTTTGTTTGTAACTCAACTGTTATTCTAATTAAATATTTAATCTATTTTAAAAATGTACTTTTGAAGCGAATGTACCAGCATAATTTAAAAGCAAACAACTCACTAAATGTAACCCTCTCTTGGTTTTTTTAAACTGATTTTACTATGTGTTTTGGTGCTGACGGAATATACTTTCCATACAAAGTGTTTCCTCCAGTAACAAATTTGGAAATAAATTATATTAAAAATATGCTAATAAAATGGAAAGCTTCAGAATTTCCTAATTTCAATAGAATTTTGAACAATACAAGTGATCCTATTAATCGTTAAATGTTGGTCATTTTACCTAACCATGTAGGTATAAATAAAATATGACGTGTTGTACGAAGAGCGGCTTAAGTTAAGTAAACACCGTCATTAATATATCACTATTTTTTCTCATTTAGATGTTTTCAAAGTAAGTAAAGTAACATTTTCTTTACGTACGACTGCTTTTCACCACTGTATAAACATTTTTTATTAGTTAACTATACCTGTAAAACCAATAGTTTGGCGGTTACAAGATGAGTAGTGATTACCCGCACTAAATTATCGTGGCAACCTCGCACGCACTAAATTTTATGAACAAGACTCTGCACGATACTCATTCGGCTTCATGTGAATCCAGCTTGTCAGTCGGATACGCAGGATTCACTGAGATTCGCTAGTATAGGCAATCTCATTTTACACTGCAGCCACAGGATGGTGTTGAGTGTGAATATTTGGATGCTGATGTATTGATTTAACTTTAGTTTGTGAATAGAGCAGCACATTTCTCTGACGTATTTAAAAACGCTTGCCATGTCCATGCTATCGCATACAGGTTATAGCAATCCCAGTGGTCATACAGCTTCTACCAAAAGTTTAAGGACACCATTATATTTAACTAACAAAATTTTTGGCCTTATAATTAATCCTACGGTTCCTGATTGTTAATTTCACATGGATAACTGTTTCAGGCTATGTTCAGAGTACAATTTGTAAAAACAAAATTGAAAATAAGACAGTGTGTTTAAATTTTTTTTTTTTTCGTTTTTTAAAATATCATAAATATTTTTACACCTTAATGAATTTCCGGAGATATAAAATTATAAAACAATGGATTTTATTTATCCTAATATTTGGGCAGAAACATAAAACCAAAAATAAACATAATATTATAATAGAATTTAATATTTTAAAAAAGGGAAAAAAAGTTAAACGTTTGAACAATCTGTCCTATTTTATTTATTTATTTTTTTCATTTTAAACTCTGAACGTAGCCTGAAGCAGTTATCCATGTTTCATTAATAATCAGGTCACGTAGGATTAATTATAAGGCCAAAACCTTTTGTTAGTTTAATATAATGGTGTCCTTGAACTTTTGGTAGAAGCTGTAGTATCCAACTCCTGACCATTTACAAACAAGCTGTCGTCCACTTGTTAAGAAGCAATCACACACGGCATTATTTAATGTCATATGGGACTTCAGTCGGGCGGTTCAGTTCAGTTGTCCGAACACTTTGTCGGTGGCCAAAGATATCTGGTTCTATTTCCTGCAGGGAGGTGCATATTTGATGTTACCACCAGGACTCAGGACTAGGTGTTGTTTGCCCCCCCCCCCTCTCTCACTGCAGGATACTAGGGCGAAATTGGGCAGACTCATGCTCGCCTAATAGTTCCAGGTGTTCTTCTGGGCCACCAACTTCCAGAATAAGAAATAATGGAAACGACGTATACGAATATGAAACCTTGCATTTCGAAAACATTTCATACTTGTATCTAGCAATAAGTTCTATCTTCGCATGAGGCTGAGTAATGACCTCTATTTATATTCAGTAGTCTTTATGTAAAAAATTGCACATATTGAGTCAGTAAAGTAAACTATACTACCCTTAAAAATAAAGGTATTTCTCTGGTACTTTCCAGGGCTGTGCCAAAAACGAGGCGTGGCGAGGGGACCTTCCCTCTGCGCACAATCTTTAATTAAACCTGAGGGGGTAAAATATTCCTCTCAACCTTCTTTTCCCACACTTACATCTCAGGATGACATTGGTTTATTTGTTGTGAAATATTTAGACGACCACTCGCAAAGTGTCAAATCATTTTGGAAGAGAGTAGCAGGAGTTTTTTATTGTGGTATTCGCCCTCTTCCGCCCCATGAATGCACACATTCGTTGTATAGTTGACACTCACTGGTATTTACTGAATACGAGTGCAATTTCTCCTTTTCTGTTTCCTCTCTTATTATTGACTAACGTTTTATATGACTCGGTAGATTACTCTTAGCAAAACTGAATAATTTACTAACAGTCACATGACTTAAGGGCGACCAACAGAATCCTTCGTTTATTAGAAATTACAGGGACTTGCACAAATATGTCATGTTTTATCTCCTGATCTCGTCCGAGGTCCACTGAAATCCTCTGTAGAGATTTGTGTGACATAGGCATCTCGAGCAAGTTTCGGATGTATCTAAGAAGTCTTCGAGGGGGATACAGACGGCAGTTGTGTACCTCGCGCTTAGAGGCGGTAATGTGCGTAATGAGCGAGCCATATTCAGCCTTACATCCCGTGCGCTTCCAGATCTTGATCTCACTCGTTGTAGTCCAATAACACGCAAGTTATATACGCAACTATATGGTACTACAGCACGTGTTGAAAGTCAAAGGATTGAACTAGAGAGTAATTTATGTTCTTTTCTCATTTACCTGCAGAAGACTGAGTGCCGAAGCACTGAAAGTACAATTCATAGCCATGCTCACTATATTTTATGCCTTGAATGACATACGATAGGATTACAGTAAACGTGGCGTACTTAGATAATAGCTTACGTGAAGAAAGTACGTATTTCCAGTGCATTTACATTTTATGGAGATACGGGTGTACGTGCAGACAATGATTGTACAGAAAACGTCTTGCTACCGACTTTCCTTAAATTATATTTGAGTTTTGCTACAGTCTCGGGTTGTTTAGCTGTTCCCGTGCATCTACATTTACGTGTAAAATGAGACATACATGACTGTTAAGGAACAAACATACCTGGATTACAATGAAGACGTTGTAGGTTTCATTAATGCATAGGTTTACACGAAGGGTCAACAAACTGATTGAACACTGAAGCAGTTTTGAAACGTGTACCGTCGTCAACTATTTCACTGTAAATGAATGAACATTTACAATTCTACATTTCTTGTTAGACATTAGAAAACGATTTCAATTTTTTAAATTTTGTACTTACACCGTACACATTGGCAAATCAGCTAATTTATTTGAGTTTGTTTCCAGCTCTAAGTTACTTGAAAACAGCTCCCACGTTGGCAACCAGCTCTTTCTACGAAATATCTGTTTACATTGACTTGGGGGAGGAAAACATGTTGGGCGAGGGAGACGCCTTATTCTACCAGCTGCTGTACAAGGTAACAATATGGATACTATGTGTGAGACGCAAAATGTCGCTTTCTTTACTTGCATGCTGGGGCGTATAGAGTTTAATTTCATTTGGCTGGGTTGCAATTTCTGTAATGCACGAGAAGCCTACGCAATGCAGCTTGTGCTTTTCGGTACACTGTTCCGGCGTGTGTTTATAGGGTGGCGAAGCATTTTTTAAAAATACAAATAATTTTTATTATTTAATTTTATGAGCATGTCATTGTAGCCTGCAATGTCTTTATCCACTGTGATTTTTTTGAGTTTGGTATATCAGTCGGTTTTAGTGTAGTCGTTAAAACGGAAACATGCAAAAATATTACTTTAACAAACCATTGCGCGAAAACTATGAGAGATAAAAAAATTTCATAAGAGCCAAATTTAGTCACATTTTGTGTCTAAAATAAGAAAAAAAAATATCTGGTACAAATAAAAAATAAAATTATGACGATGAAAATTGCGGTAGATCGCGCCCTTAAGTACGTGTGGTATACTTAGTAAGGCTCATTTTTTCATCTATCCCGCAAAGACGACAATTTAGTGAAATTACTGCATACTACTATAAATAACACAATAATTTATCATTGACAAATTGCAAAAAAAAAAAAAAAAAATAATAATAATAATAATAATAATAATAAAATCTAATGACTGAGATTGATCTAATTTTAAATTGTGTATATGACTTAATATTTGTTTCGTAAACACTAGGTAATTGTGCATACTTAACTGTAAACATTTAATAAAAATATTACACTGGTTATGTTATAATCTTAACTAAACATTTATTGGCATATATGATAGTGCAAAAATATGTTTATGAAGATTTTACGAACTAACTAGTTAGGTAGGACTCTTTAAAAGTGATATAATATGGATAAATATTAAAAGTGAAATATTATAGTAGTGAAAAATTATAATGTTAATTTTTAGTTTATTTCGTGCAAAGAAGTGATATGACAGTTTTATGCAAACTCTCTAAATGGTAATGAAATATTATGGTCATATTTGTTTATTTTTTGCTCATAACGGATACTATCAAGCTCTTGAGTTTGTGAACATTCAGTTAAACTATTTGGTAGGCTATTTGACATTTCAGTCATAATTTTGAAATGACTTGCGCTTCGGAAATACAGCCTGGTTTATTAAATAATCTAATTTTGTATAGAGATACCCGTAGTACAAAGACTTGTGTTATCGTTGTATGTGGTAACCAGCTGATAATTTTGTAAATATGTTACATTAACAGTTAGTTTTAATATGCCGCGGTCATAAAGAAATTCCGAAGTGGTTTATTTTTGACAGTAGGTTTTCCAAAATAACTCCAGACGAATACTGGGACAGTTATTGAATACAAGTCCTGGCGGGTTCTCTTCCCCTTCCCACTGTGTAATTGTGTCAAAACAAGGCACCTGTTCGTGAGAAAGTTAACTACCCAACAAAGAAAATTAAAAAATCTATAACATTAAAATAAACATCAGCAAAGAACGTTTGTATAAATATTGTTGAATCATTTCGTTAATATCCGTATTCGGAAGTGATTGTATATTGCGATTTCAAAAAAAATTGATGGAAATGCCATAAACTATAAGTAAAAAAACCTACCACATAACTTAGACATGTCACATTTGACTGTAATAATTATATTATTTTCTAAAATATGACAGAATTTAATATTTTTCATTGGCTCTTTATATCAAAATTGAGCATACCTCAACTTTGATGCCGAATTTACATTATGAGTGAAATATAAGTGTCACAACTACAATGAAACTATAATGGGAAGACGTGAGCAACATACACTAACTGCACTCATCTCACTATACTCAATGTCACGTGGCCTTAGTATATCGTTTGAATATAATATTTGTTTCAGGAATCGGAATGGCTGGAATTGAAACCGCGAAGTATTCCGTACAACACGACGCAACCAATTCTTCAAAATGTCAAAAACTTGAAACCTGGTACATCGTACGATTTCAAGGTTTTGATCATTTGTTCTGGCGGTCATCATTCCAGCGAGAATACTTTGTCAGTGTCTTCATTTACCACACAATGTTTACGTAAGTAATGCTTCATACTTCGAGCACATAATGTTAGTACATTCTCTGAATTATAAACTTTTCAGAAAAAAATTACCTTCAAGTATTATACTCAGCTAAGGAACCATTGTTAGCGAATATTCCTGAGTCACAGAAAAACTAAGATAAAAAATATAAAAACGTATTAGCTGTATTCAACAAATAAATAACATACTTACTATTACGAAACAGAGATTAACCGGTTTATAAAGAAAGGCAACATGAAACGACAATAACACAGACATATACATTCGGTTTTGTGGCGTCTTCCTGATTGCGCTCGCCATATTTCTCTCCAGAATCGCATTATTTTGTTTCACTGTGGGTTATCAGCAACTCAGCAAATTCGCTCACAATGACTTTGCACTACTGGTGTTCAACAATTTTAAGCAAAAATGTAGGGCAAGAAAAACAATGTTTTAAAAATAAAAAAAAAAAACTTAAAGAAAATATTTTAGATTTACTAAGATTTAATCGACGATTCTTTTTTATTTTTTACTAACCACATGTGACAAACGCCATTGTGGGGAGGAAACAAAAAAATGAAAAGTTAAAAAAAAACAACCAGAAATATTGGTTTATCAAGCTTCCTTCACAATTCACTATTAGTCATTAGAACATTAATGCCTCAAATGGCTAAACGTAGGCGCTGTACTCATTTTGTACATTGACATTAAGAAAATACCAAACAGTAAAATAAGTTAAAAGTAGAATTAACACTTGCCAACAAACATAAGTCAATAAATGCAATAACAAACTGATATGTTGTTTGGCATTTGAAGTATTACAACAAAACGTCCAAACTAGGTTATTTTTCTCCATGAACATTAAGAGTTGTCCCACTATAAATTTGTTTTAGACACACATTCAACGTGTGTCAAGAACGTATTCTGTTTAATATTGTGATATTTACGTGATATGCCTAATGAAGCATTCTTAATAACTTGCAAGCAAAACTGACAATAATATAGACAATTATGTACCCGACTTACACAACAGTTTTAAGCCTCAACGCTACGAGCTACAAAACATATTTATTTAGTCATTACTTGAATGAGACACAAGAAAATTTGCTAAATACCTAACCTAAGTATTCATCCAAGTCAAATCTCAGGGCAAGTGAATCTTTTCACGGGATGTTTCGTGTTAGTAAGACGGACATTTCTTAGAAGCCAAAGGTGTGAAAATCCCAACAACCCAGAATACCAGCATTAACAAACTACACGTATTAAAGATAATTATTACATTATGACTACATGTTATATCACTCGCAAGTAGAACAGGAATTAAAAAATTGCAGGCACGAATCATCTTTAAAAACCAATACAAATTACCACCCGCATTAATTCACACTTACAACATATTCAAAACATATTCAACTAAAAAAATATATATATATATTTCAAAGGCGGTGCCGAAACGAAATTTATAAAAAGGTAACTTTGCACCAGTATACAATTCCACTCATTACCTGAGTAAGCTTGGCCCTAGCCAGCTGTCAGGCCTCGAACTCTGCAAACAAGTGCAAATAAGAAAACTATCCCCTAATTTATTTATATGTAAAGGCAATAGAAGTCATTTTTTTCTCCTCCCTTGGTAAAGGAATGCGCCACTAACCAAACCTCGAGAACATATTAAAAAGATGGGTAAGGTATAAATCTATGTAGAGGTTCTAGCTACTCTTCTGGTGACACCCATCATCTCAATAAATGTGGCTGGTGGTCTGACCAGACACCACGGATTTTAAATCATATCTAATGTAGATAATTTTGCTCAAGTAAAATAATTATTACAGGCAAAGCGTGTTCGAGGTTCATAACTACATCATTAGGGAGTCACATGGGAACCTGCAATTCACACAAATTGTTCTCGGTGTATAAGTTGGAACGATTTGAACATCAAAGCCATGCAAATACTACATGGTTAATTTATGTCTCTTCTACTCCACAGTGACATGTATGACGAGGTATAAGACGCAATATTAAAATATAGATATTTTGGTGTGCAATTATGTTCTGGTTGTAGCCTTAAATAGTGGGTTACTTCCTGACGATTGCGGGAAACCTGAAATTTCGGTGTAGATATATACGTTCTAGCATACACAGTGGAATATAGTGAAGATTTATTCCCAGCGAAATGATCCCATTACGCCTGCCAGTCCTTTGATATTTGTCGTATTTAATACCGGCAATATTGCACGATGGGAGAAGATCTGTTCTGGGTTGCCTTGCACTGTCGCATGTTTTGTCAATTTATCCACCATTTCATCACATTTAATGCCGATATGGCCGAGAACCCACAAAAAGTTTATCGTGTATCCTCTATTGGTCCCAAATCCTCAATATAAATTGCTCCTTAGGTACTTTATTTGTGAATATCGCTATTATAATACTTAGGTACTTACGGAGTCCGATAATATAATAAAGTGTTTCCAAGAAATGATTATCTATAATATACACAACTGATAAACATATAAATAGCGAAACCTTCCCCATAAAAGACAGAAACATATTCCAGAATATTATACATTCTGCAACGACGATGAACGACATTACGGAAAGTCGTTCCAACTCCCTCACAAAATGTAGAAGCATCTGTGAAAATATTATACGTGGGCTGAAATCGGTAAAAGTGTATCCAAAAAGTTTGTTTTTAGGAGAGAAGGGTCTTCATCTTTATAACCGTTTATAAGTATGCGAGTATAAAGGTAGCTTAAGGAAATTCTGATACCACCGGAATAGCGTACACAACACGCCTCACAATAGTAAGGATGTTATATCACAAATTATTTGTGTGGTGTGCGATACCTCCAAAGTGTGTAGCTCGAGTGTGACGCCAATATCTCCCCTATTAATATTCGCCTACGGGTCAAAGGCCACAACATTTATTCAATCATTATGTAATTGATAGGGACGGATGGGAACTCTCCCAAAGTTATTCGCGAACAAGTATTCTGGATTACATTTAACCTTCGTATCAGTGTACAGGACAGATCCTTTTAAAACCAGCTCTTATATTCTAAGACAGAGTTTATTGTTGTCACGTAAAAAAAGGTGCAAAAACGCTGTTTCAGAATCCCAACGTTTAAGTGCCAAGGCTTTAGGATTTGAATTCTACGGAAACATTTGGACCGAACATATCAGTGTGAGCTTTCTACAAACTACTGCGATCTAGGGCAATCCCCAAATACTTTATCTTATGCACATGTTGGAATACAGCACCCCTAATATTTACGTCTAATGACGTAGGTTCGTAACATTTATAAGAAAAATACATACGTTTAGTTCTATTGGGTGATAGAGGTTATCCATTGTCTTCCAGCCAAACCTCTGGATGCTGGTCTAGAGCGACATTCATGATCTCCGCCGCAAGGCTGAAAAAGGAACAATCTACCCGAATACCACATCATCCGTGTTTGATGCGGACCGCGCAATCGGTCCTAAGTGAACTATAAGATCTTGCATGTATGAAGAAATAAAACAGGCCTAAGAGAGCTATTTTGCACCAAACATTTATACACCAGCATTGTATTTTCTCAGTCTGTCACGCGACAATAACTATACGATCGAATTGAAAATATACCGTCAATGAATTTAATGACAATATCCGGAATTCCGATATTGCGTAACTTCTTGTATTGGACATCTAACAACTGTTATAAAGTGTGGAGAGAATGTCAATGGAAACTATAACGAGAATGATTTTACTATCTCAGCTGTTTCAGTGTCACATTGAAACCCAAACTGCTCTGATCTAATTAAATGTAGGTACTTCTCCAATCCCCTCATGAGTATATTTTTAATGAGATTTTCAAATATTTTAGCTACACAAGACCGTAAAGCAACCGACAGTATGATATATAGGTAGTAGTGTCTTTCCCAGGTCTCTATACAGAGACAATAACAAATTTGTTCCAAGCAGAAGGTATTAATGAACATCGATATTATTGTATGAATGTACCAACCAATCCCATGTACAGTTAGGCAAATGAGTAATCACAGAATATGTGATCATATCAGGACCTGGAGCAGCATCATTTTCATACCGTTACTCTATATCTAATTCCGAGCTCGTAAAAGTATGTTCAAATATATCGATGCGAAACTTGGATGTCAATGCAGGAAATTCTGGGACAAAGCGCGTGTTTCTCTGGCACAAAATCAAGAGCAACATGTGACGTGAATGAGGAAATAAGTGCACGTGGAACTTTCCGAGAAAAGTGACCATCCCTGCTTTGTTGAAATTGTTTAAATTTGACCCATCTGAAACCCGACAACGAAGCACAGCTTCAGAAGTCGGAGAGAAGTGACCTAGCCACACACAGCTCGGTAGCCGCTTCGGCAAGCCATGCCGAGTGGCCACCGCGCATGCGCGAGGCCAGGAGCAAATAAAAGTTCAAAGCAAAGAATAAAGTAAATGAAGTTCTCCTTGCTGCCAACAGGAGCGCTCACAGGAAAGCAGAACGCCGACAGCGCTATAAACCGAATTTCAACGTCTTGCATGACTCCTGGACAGAAAGTTCTGTTCAAGCACAATATGGTGCAACTTTTAGCCATGAAAATATTTTAGTTTATTATTGACATGATTTGCTTACAACATCATTGGCCGTACATTAAGTTTTCAAAGCGCTGTGCAAAAAAAGAGGCTGTGCTAGGTATACGTTATGTTATTAACAACTAATTGGTAAGACACTTAAGCAATATTGGAATAGTAACAAAGATACTAGTGTGGGCGTTTATTTTAAATATGACAAAACTAAGACATGAATATTTACAATACCAGCGGTTAAATCGCTTGTTTGCCCACCTAATCAGTAATAACAATATTTCCAAAGTTAAAAGTCTAGTTTTATTATTTTATGGAATAGTTTCTGAACGGTCACTAAAAGAACTATATGAGCACACTCTTTGTATTAAAGCCACTTAATGTTATTATAGGCTGTTCAGAATAAACTTAGCAATGCTTACAACTTTCTCTAAGCCATTATATCTCCATCTTTACTGTTTTAAATACGTAAACTTCAAAATAACTAAAAACTAGTGTAACCAATTCACAACTCTCAAAACTTTACTTCTGTTGCTATAATAAATACTTTTTTTTGTTATTATAGCTGTTGGACAGTTCTCACTTTAAAGTGAACCACCTACGCCAGAATTTACTATTCGCTTATAATTTGGTCAAACGTTTTGTGGTATAACAATATCCAAACATATTTTGGCTGCCGTTATGGAGATAACTTACTGCTTCCTAAATAATGAAAAATTATAAAAGGACTTCAGTAGTTATATTTGTCAGAGGCGGTGAAACCAGTTTTTCTTTCACAGAAATAGGTTACATACACTGTAATATGTGTTGCAATAATTCAGGATTGCAGAACAAAGAGTAAAAAATTATATGTATTACGTTCGTGATCGCTAGTTTCAGTATACAAACAACATAACAATTATGTTAAATGTTTTTGTATATAGGGCGTATGGTAACATATACACAAATCCTCAGTTTAGAAATTAAATGTCTCCTCAAAATAACGCCTGCCTGGGCCAATAGCCAAACGCATTACTCCTGTGTCTAATTAGATTGAAATATGTTTAGTGTTATCTGAAGTACGATCAACATTTGTTACGTATAGATAAATGGCAAGCGCGAAAATAATTATTTGTTACCGAAATTGCCCGAGTTGGGCGGGAATTTCAAAATTGTCTCATGCTTTACGTTAGTCGCAGACAGTGTTGTACTATCAATTATCACAATGCGAGCAGAAAAATTTAACTTAAGCAAAACGGTACAAAGTCTTTTGTGTTTAAAGATAGATTTAACGTCAGAGCACCACATGCATGTTATCTTAAAATAAGTATTATACAAGCTGTATTATTTTATATTAAAATGTATTTTTTCGTATACTGATTTGAAACTAGAATGCTACGACGTGAACTACTATACATTTACGCTCTAAATTGTAAATCCTGTTTTGCCTGTGCATTACACACAAATGGAAATTACGAACAACAGTCTTTCCCAATAAACGAATAGTATAATCTACCTCGCTACTCGGTAACCCAAAACTGTAAATGCTGGTGAACTATTCGCAGTGCGTTTGCAAACACCACTGCTACCGACGCCGCAAAAACGCTCTGGTCCTGAAACATAACACCAATTCAACCGCCAAAATACGCCTGTTGCTTCAACCGAACAAGGAGGCAAACTATTTAGTAATCCTATGTGTATTGTAGATGTATTACTTCCTTTTGTTTCATTATCTTACAAAATAGCTTTCTGAAGAAATCGGTAAATTTTATGCATGCAGTTCGTACATTTTTATGTACCAATCATAGTTGAAATTCACTCAAAATTGTAGTAATAACTAAAATTAAATAGCATTCTTGACCCCAGTTAAAAATATGATGCGTTTAGCGAGTCAAAAAAATTGTTTAGTAGGTCTGTAGAGTTCTACAATTTTATACAAGTAATGAAAGTGCTTTATTTATTCATGAAGCGTCATAATTAAAATTACAACCACAATTGGAAAACATTTTTAGTATAAAATTCATGCATAATATTACATTAAGTTTCAATTTATCATTTATGATTAAAACAGCTGAAAAACGTATAGCAAATGTCGCCATTCAACTCAAATATTTGCGTGACCACCATTTCGAAAAAAAATTTTCAAGACATGGTGTTGACATGTTCTGTTGTAGTATTTATAAAGCTCTATGTTTGATGGGAGTCTGACAAACATGTTTCACGTTTTAACTCAAAATATTTGTTTGTTAATTTACCAATATTTTAAAAAATTACGTACCTAATGATGTGCCCTTGTATATTTAAGGCGTATATGAATAAGTATCAAAATACCATGTTTCAAAAAAATTCACTTAATATCTTCCAAAATATGGCATTATATTTTGAACATGACGGACTTACATAAACGCATTGTTACAGGTTTAGTGTTTAAATTAAGATCTGCCAATGCACAAAATATTATAAGAAATGTTCTATTCCTTACTTTTTTTTTTGTTTCAATTTCCTAATTTTTACCTCGTGTTTAAATTCATGCGATAGTTTGTGGTAAATAATCGGTGACACAATAATGTTAACTCAGTTTTCAGGCCATAATAAAAAACAAATTGGATAGTTTAAATTATCTTATCACGAATTAAAAAGCAAGTAATTGTTTCTTTATTTGGTGTTAAAAAATTGAGATTCCGATTGTAGTGAAAATCAAGAGCGTATATTTTTATTGCTAAAGGGCATTTTATCTTAATGAAAATTATTTCGTAGTATCCATTAAATGATCCACACACCGAAAAAGAAACACAGATACTTAGCTACAAATAAGCAATGCTAAAATTTACCCGTCAATTCGGAGTTCTGCTAATTCCTGTAATTACCTTCTGTTACAAGTTCCGATACTTGCTTATGACGAAGCTGTTCTTCCAGTTCCCATTTCAAAGTATGATTTATAACAGAAGAATTTTTGATCAACAATGAAAAATTCGTTATTTTTTGCCATTCCTCAGTATACGTAGGTAACTTACAATTAGCTAAATAGAGGGCTACATAACATGTTTTATACTTTTTTATTATTTATTAATTATTATTTATTATTACTATTTATTTTTCAGAACCAACGACTGATGAATATAACATAAAATTGTTACGTGACACTGAAGAGGAATTTCATCTTGAATGGGAAGTAAGTATCCAGCAGAAACATTATATCAGCAACACATTATTTGAAAACTAAAGACTAACTAATATGCTATAGAAATTAAACAGTTTTCATAACACGTAACACATGCCATCTGATACGTCATGTGACTAGTAATTGGCAACTAGACCAATCTCATTGTGCATAATAGAAAGTAGCCAGCGTGTTTGTAACCCTTAAGTATTATTGGTTAAATGCTTTAGAGATATTTCATAATTCTAAGGCAACAAGATCCCTTCTGCTATGTTGGACTGTCATGTAGGTAAGAATGCTGCACCCAACCGTTAAAAGCACTAAAATTCTACTAACACGTATAGTTTGTACCATTTATTTCTATCGTTTCTTTCCTCGTTAATCCTTAAACACAAGGGTTCGATGATTTTCAGACCACCGCACCTTGAAAAGCATGTTTGAATATGATTCAATGGCATACAACTGCTGAATAAAACATGCTGATGTAACACTATTGCCACGCTTATCACAACTATGCCAGTGTCTAATTTGCCCGTTCGTGTGGTATATGTATATATATATAATATTCATATACATATATACATACACACATGCGTACATACACACACTAACGATCTACCCGCGGCACTGACCACGTGTATTACTTGTAAAAACTAATACTTCTATAAAAGGGCCTTCGTTGAGCGTCAGAATAGTAGTTCGGCCACCAAATTTTAGGATAACCAAGCTGCTTTTTTTTTTTTTGCTACGATATCAAACATTATTTCTTCCTGACAATTATTCTCTATTTTTCTTATTCCTTATGTAAACTATTTCTTCACAACAGCAATTATGGCGTTGATTACGTAGAGGGGAAGCAATAGAAGCAACTATTTCCCTCATATAAATACTACGTTTTGAGGAAAGCAATGCAGCAATATGTATTTTATCAGTACAATCAACAGCGCACGGGAGAAAATATTTGTTTGCTGAGTCACTACAACCCGGAATGAAGGCGTTTCTTTAAATTTCACTTGACATAGCAGTAGATCTGCACTCTGTTCCCAGCCGTCCTGGGCGATCAGTAAACTGCGGTATTCAGGAAAAATATTGAAGTATGGGACGTGCAGAGAGTTTTATTTTGTCTAGAATAACCATATCAGTTAAATTGTATTCTTTGATGAGCAAGGCTGGTTGTGAATTTGAACAATGCCATGTTCCATAAAATGCTTTTATAGTAAAATTTTTATCCGGCTTCAACTAGGAGTGGACTGAGAAATACGGATTGAAGTTACTATACACACACCCGGAATGGACTGAGGTAGGAGTGGACTGACTCAGTCTAGTCGGCGATATAGACTGGAGTGTAGAATTTGGATTGAAACGTTGAAACACACATTGACTGAACTGAGCGAAGACGACGCAGTCACCCTTTTGAATCGTATCTTTGGTTTTTGTGAAAGGTCATAATCCTCCTAGGCTAACTAATTATAACTGTCTAACATTATAAAAATAATTTAAAGTGTAAAACGAATTCAAATTAAAACATTTTGAACAATAAATTCGAACAAAATATACACCAAATATTCGCGTATTGTTTTTTTTTATAGTCGTTTTGTTCTGTAGGTCAATGTTTGGTAAAATTATGTACGTTCTGTCCGGGTTCGCTACATGTTGAAATGTCAATCTAGATAAAAAATTTTGCTGTAAATACATGTGAGTCCACTTTCAATTTACGGTCGCTTCTTGTTGAATCTGGTCCAATTTCATACCAGTACGGTATTATAATATAAATGCACTAATATATTTCATACGCCCACAACTATATAAACGCTTCGGGTCGTGATAAGACAGTCACACTCCAAAGTATTTACTGCCATGGAATAAAGTTTACAATTTCATTTCAATGACTCAAACAAACAAACATTCACGCTTATATTCCTTGTTGTACGGATGGAAACGAAGTTGTCACCATCGAACAAAGTTGCAGTTTCGCTGGAATAGCAGCAAGGCGCTCTGAAGCTCTGAAAGCAATTTTTTGCAAACGCCAATCAACAAGTAGACGATGTGTAAATACTTCGTCGTCGAGGTAGTCTACCATACAAAAAGTGTCAAAAATATACAATTTTTCATTGAAACTTTAATTAAACGGTAATGTTAGCATAACGAGATTTAAAAAGATACTACCCGTTCCATCACTTAAGACAAGAAAGGAAACAAAAATTAACTAACTACAACACCACAGGACACAGTGAGTTATGAAAAAAACTTACTAAGTATAGAACAAACAACAAGAAGATGCAAAATATAACGTACCTCACACTCGTCACTAACATAATTCGTACTTACAGGCCCTGGCCACTCTTTGCGAAACATTTAAATTTGATTTCCAAACAAGCTTTCGAGAGTACTAGCTCTTTATGTTAAGCCTGAGGACCATAAAAACAAAATATGGACAGTTGACAATGTTTGCTCCCAATGTGTTGGAGTCGAAAGATAAATATACCAACAAATATACGAAATCATTCTCAGTACTTAATCTGCATTAATATAACTTAAAAACTTTCAATTACAGAGTTATTTACGCTCGACCACCTGGGCAGGAGATATATAAGAAGTGACTGAAATGTATAACATCGCCCGAATACTACCACGTTCAACAGCTCAGTCCATATCCAGGCCTTCGTCGTCCAAGAATGCGTAATTATAAAATAAGTGCTCCGTTAAAGAAGTCACGTTAACACATACTAACATTAAAACTTCTACCGCGGCTCATAAATACACCGCTTTTAAGCACACTGTCACTGTAAAGCCAAGATAAAGTGGCATTACAATGACTGAATATTTGATCATGCAAGAGCATCGTTTCCGTTACCACATTACCAGCCTGCAGCCCTTTAAGCTAGTACACGTCTTTGTAACTGTACCCTCCACGCTATACTCGCTAATACTACACGTAATGTGTGTGTGTGTGTTTAGCTGTGTGTATATAAATAAATAAATATATATATATATATTTATATAGGATGTTTCATATTAACATTTAAAACTCCCTGAAACGACGTAGATGACTTTGATACACGTAATTTGATATATGGTACATGGGGTCGCAAATGTCGGGAAAAGCCCTACAAATGGATCACATAATCAGAACTGTGACGGTCACCACGCACCGCATAACTTGAGCTGCGGGGCTAGTCAACTCCTACGCACACTTGGATCATTCAATGCAGTAAGGAAGGTATCTCTTCAGTGTGGCTCCGCGTCTGCGTCCATATAGTGTGGTAGATTTAAGCAATATATATACCTAACACGGAAAAAATTGTTACCAAAGCATTTTTGGTATCGTTGTAATCGTCATTTTATTCTCTTTCTTCTCTTCAATCCGCTTTGGGGAAAAAATTTTATATCCATTATTCTGAAAGTATGTGCAGCACCTTTCTATGCGTCCAAATTTTCCTATTGAAAAATATAACCATTATTATACTACATTAAAAATGCTTGCTAGTGGCTATTGTTGTATTTTCTCCTTGTTACATGATCTGATGTGTCCACGTGCTGTAACAGTGTAGTTAAACCAATTGCCACTAGATAGCTCGAGTGTTCAAGTTTAATTTGTTGCTTGGTAGAGAAATGTCAGTAGCTTTTCATAGTTCTACGTTTCATGCTAAAAAAACAGCACCATACTTAACGAGACACTGCAACCAAGAAGTAAAGTAGCAGTGATTATAAGTGAAGTAATGTTCAAAACGTATCTAAGAAGTTTTATATTTTAAATACATTATTAAAATGGAAGCAGATACATCATCTGGTGAATGAAGATGTGAAAATTTAAAGGTGACTAACTTATTAATACTTAACAATAATATAATATATTCAAAATATATATTTCATAATAATAATAAAAGTAAGAATGGCATGATTTAAGTATTTTAGAATTAAACATATTCGAGGATACTGAACAGCAACCATTAATGTCAAAATAGTCAATTTTACAGGGGAGTAAATAATCGGTGTAGTGTTTAGGAGGCAACATAAGATTATGTTTGTTATTTCAAAATATTTTGGGAAATATATACATTTATTTTAAATAAAAAAGATGTAATTAGACAATGCATAAACTAAAAACTGACATTCAAATAAAACGCAGCAAAAATGAAACCTCCTGCTGACATTCGAGGATAATGTAAATGGTTATTTTTTCATTGTTGGAATCCTGATTCGACATACAATGTTTTTCCAGCAGATTCATAAATACATATACAACACAGACTGACTGTAATCATAATTCGTCAGTCTTTGACACACACGGTTGTATTTCAACACCCTCGAAAACAAAAAATGTAGACATAGGGAAAATTGATTTCAAACCCTACTGCGATAAATTGTAATTGTTGGAACAAATATAAAATTTAAGTTATAAAGTCCTCCAATATTATTTTAAAAAGTAACCGAATTAAAATGATAATTGGTAGGGCTTACTAGAGTCATACACAGCTTGTACAAAGAAAACTTATTACATTAGAAATTAAAACAATAAATTTGTAATATTATTAATTTTCCATGTTAGTAATAAACAAAATTTGAGATCAGTAAGTCGCTACCACTAATAATTTTATTACTAAGTTTGCATTAACTTGAACAAAGGAAGTCATGTCTATTAATGTGCTTTCAAAGCCAAACATGCCCATTATAATAATTAAAAAGTAGGCATGTAAGTTTAATTTCGTTTCTGAGATGAAGTAGAAAAACTTCAGGTATGTTATGAGAAGCTCCGAAGCCATGCAATTCTAATCGAAGATATCAGTGAATTGCCGGCTCTCCTAAAATTGCAGAGACTATTAGAAGCTCTTCAAGATCAATTGCAAAGTAAATCCAGAACTGCAAAATTGTGACTTGTATAAATAGATTGTATTCACACGCTCAGACTTTTCATTCGAGCTGAAAGAACAGGGGACTGGAGCATACATCTCGTGGCAGTTGGCAGAATGCTGAACACATTTGCAGCGACAGGTTACTTCAACTATGCAAAGAGTGCTCGTCTGTATCTTCAGTGGATGCAGGATTTGCCTTCCAGTAATCCACGGCTATATGAAAACTTTGCAGTGAATGGATATCACACTGTACATCGCAGTGATCGTTACTGGGCTGGTTAGTGGAGTGACCTTGTTATCGAACAAGTAATGATGAAGTTTATAAAAAGCAGAGGAGGACTGAAGAGAGGACGTGGCATGACCGAGTCAGTAAGATTGCTCTGGGTGTACAGCTTGCACAGGTGTGCTGATGTTCATGAAGCTATGACAAATTTTACAGATCAAGCTCACAAAACTAGCGGGCAACATATTGAGCTAGGAAATTCACCCCGAAAGAGACTATGATGGCCTGACAAGACTTATAAATTGGCTTTCACAGCATTACCCATTTGATATCATTCAACCAAGTTTACGGTCATTATCATCTGGGCTATCTGCACGTGATGGTGATGGCATAAATTGTGATGATGTTCAAGAGACTGGGCGTTTTTTGCAAGAAAAACTAGACAGTGTCAGAATTTCAGAAGCATCAATGAAACGAAGTGGTATCGTTCGCACACTGGCCCAATTGCAGAAGAATGTCAAGATAGTAAATCATTCAATGCATGTTGATACAGTTACATTATTTTCTAGATTAGTTGTGATCCTAGAACGAAGTGAAATAATTGCACACTACTTCAAGTATGAGCTTACTCCTTTCCCAACATCATTGTTTCAGGATTCACATAATATGCGAAAGACCAACTAGGCAGTTCTGTCGAATGCACTAACTTCTGGTGTACGAGATGTAAACACTCCTGAAAGTGTGACACATGTCGTAGATGGTGGTGCTTTATTACATCGCGTTAAACGGTTACCGAGAGTTACATACAAAGAAGTAATCGTGCAGTACGTTCATTATGTCAGAAAGAATTATGGCACTTCATGCATAGTGATTGATGAGTACAACAGTGTTCCTTCAATAAAAGACCAAGAACGACAAAAAAAAAGAAGAAATAAATGTCCCGAAGTTATAATCAGTGAAGAAATTCAAGTGTAGGTCAAACAGGAGCTCTTCCTCAAGAACGGCAAGAGCAAAGAACAGTTAATCAAGATGATTTGTCGTTATCTAGCACAGTATGGCCACAAGGTGGTTAAAAACTAAAGTGATGCAGATACAGACATTGCTGCGGAAGCACTGCATAGAGCCTCCAATGCACATCCAGTTGTGGTTGTTACAGATGACACAGATATTCTTATTTTGTTCCTTTATCGTTGGAATACAGACATGTCTGACATTTTTATCCCTTTATACTGAAGCTTGTTCGGAAGTCAGAAGACATGCTAGTATGGTGCACCATAAATGCTGACGAGACCTCAACAGAAGCAGAAGTTGGTGAGGCTGGTGCAAATATATTTTTGAATATGTATGGGGGAAGACCCAATGACACACTAGATGCACTTCGTCACATTCGCTTCATGGACAAGACTGCAACATCTAATTCTTTGTTACAGCCCGAGCAACTACCTCCAACAGAAAAGGCAGCATTTTATCATAGTTTCGACGAGTTCACCTTCAAGTTGTAATTTGGTAAGAGCTTTGGGAAAACTATGATCGAGCCATGTAAGTGGGGTTGGATGAAGAAGGAAATTTTGCTGCTTCCCATCATGACAGATCTGGAGCCGGCTCCTGAAGATCTTTTGAAGTATGTGCGTTGCAAATGCAAAACATCGTCCAAATACTCATGCAGCACAAACCAATGTTCTTGTAGAAAGCACGGTTTGTCATGTGCCATTGCCTGCAAATATTGTAGAGGGAGTTAGTGCATTAATAGTGCTCCAGTGGAAATTGAAGATGGTGAAATTCTGTTAGACGAATAACTTTTCATACTGATTACAATTCACATTCACTTATTCATGTCGGTACGTGCCATCAATTGAAACGTGTATAAATATATTAAAAATAATATACGTTTTTTACGTCTGGTTGCTAGTAGGCTAAAATTACAAATTTGCTGTACGCATCCACTGAAACATTAACACGATGTTCCAATAATATGTGTTGTGTCTGAAAAGTTATATTTAGGTAGTATATGTTCTTATGAGTAAAAAAAGATAATGCCAGTACGCAAGGTAAATACTGATTTAATTTGTACAAGCAATAGTAGGTGAAATTAGATTTTTACTATGGGTAGAGAGCTATACATGCATATTTCTATACGGTCAGAGTATATAATTTCAAGAAAATAACCTATAGTAAATATTTTAATTAGGTGATTTTAATCAAACTGATAAAACTAAAAAACAGAATAAGTTATGAGGAAGTTTGCAAAAAAAATTATCTTTGTCAAATAATATGTTAAAAAGTTATGAAAGTGAAACACTACACCAGCGTGCACTCATACGTACAGCCATGGACACAAAAAATGGGCCAACTCGTGAAGGTGGAAATTTGTCTAAGTCCCGCTTCGGGTATGTTCGGCAGGCAAGCCTTCGCGCGGGCGACTGATGAGCGCGAGGCGTCACACAACGGCAAGCGAAGGTTGTGGGGAAAAAGGACACAAATCGCAACATGATATTGCGGTAAAGTTCGTAGCCGCCTTTAATAGAGAATAACCGTGGATCATACTTAATGTTCATAAGTAATTGTACGTTTAATGAGGAGTAAAAATATTGATGTTGTGCCACAAACATATCAGATTTCGGTGTATTGTTAGTCGATATTATTATCTTTCAGTGTAATTTGTATTAATTCTTCAAATGTTTACTTTCACATTCTAATAAAGTGTTACCTGCCCCTCATCTTTATTTTGCAACTAGTGCGTATATAAAAACAACGAAAGGTTTATAAGGCAGCAAAACTACTCGGCAGCAACGATACTGAAATGTTTTGAGAGCAGGGGCATAGGAACATTTCCGAACTGGAGGGGGGAGAGGTTACATCTTGGAATAATAAACCCCTCTAATAAAGCGGAAGGAGGGGGGATGCCGGGGGTCCTCCCCCGAGAAAATTTGGTATTTCAAGGTGTACAATGGTGCACTTTTAGCATTTTTTGTATTTAGATATGCTGAATATGAAACCTGCTTAAATAGTGACTTTTTTAGAAAAAACAATTTAGCGAAGTTTTACAACGAGACAGTTAACAATCCAGGAGCCTAGCCCTCTAAAAATATTAATTTAAATGAAAAAACAAGAAAACTATACACTGTAATTTAAGAATAAGATCATTAATTATGTGTAACCAAAAATATTGACAACATCCTTGCGGCATACAAATTGCTACAACAGCATCGGTGCTGTTTGCAATGCACGCTACGTATAATAATCAAGAATCTGTGTAATAGACTGCTGAGACATAAAAATAAAAGTTGGGTAAATAAAATTTCTTACCAGAAATTCCATTAAAAGTGAATTTTAATTGTTTTGAAATCTTTACTCTTACAATGTCCACCACGAAAACTATGAATGTTATTTAGCACTTATTATTCGGTAGTACGAGATTACATGTGTTACTTAGGCTATTTGTTGTAATGTGATAATCTTAAAATGTTGCTTCCCAGCAAGTCGTTGAAAGTACAAATATTTTCTTGAATTTTATAGTAAAAGCGATTCTACTACCTCGCATATCACTTCCCGGGCCTCCGCGCCTTGTAATCTTAGACTTGTGGCGCAGATAGTTTACAATCAACATTGAATTAAACAAATCATTAAGAGCATACCCCTTCTTAAATGGCGTATAAAGCTAAAGCTAGTCATCCACCTTTCGTCTGTGGATCCGTCAATTACGTGATCTACAGCCAATCAACAGCCTCATAAAATGTTATCCGTCCATCAAAACCGTAGCAAACTTTAACTATTGACGACGAAGAAAGCGCAACCTTATTCATAAAGTCACTTTTGAACACACATAGAAGACTGTGATGTTTTTAAAAAATTGTTTTACTATAAATTCCGATGCTTTCTTTGTGATTTAATAGCTTTCAACAACTTTCAGTATTTTCTATTCAGCTACTTATTGGAACATAATTTCTTCTTTGTGAAGAGATTTTTTTTGGCCAGCAATAACGTCTAGGTCTTTAGCGCTGGTGAGGAATGACGTGATATAAGTATGGAGCGGCGCCGGAATGTAGGGTGGGGTAAACGGAAGATCCTCGAGAAAATCCGCCGACCAGCAGCATCATACGGCACGATTCTCACATGCGAAAATCTGGGGACCGACCCCGCTAGGAATCGAACCCGAATCACCTTGGTAGGGAGGCGAGTGTTCTACTGCTTGACAAACCTAACTGTAGCCTCGGGTAGGGGAGGTAAGAGCGCTAGTGTTTCGAGGTCGCCATGTGAAAGCAGTGGAGGGGAATGTCTTGGAGCCCTCCCTGTACACTTCATTCATATTGTAAGCGACCATCTGTAGTAGTTCTAATAGGCCTGTGCAATAATTTAGCTTGTAAATGCGCAGTGCAAAACGACACGACCTGGGGGCCTAAGCTCGAGTTCGTGCGAGTAGAGCTCGTATGCGAATCGTCTCGTACGGCGCAAAACGTCTGCGAGACGAAGGTTGTAAGCTCCAACACCGGCCACTCGTATACGCCTTACTTATTCGCAGGGAGTAGCGTAGCGTTCGAGTGGAAGTGTGTATTATTTAGTCAGGTTGGCATCCATGAAGTGAGAAAGTAAAAAGTTTTGACGGGAGGCCGCTAATCACAAAGTCCAGTTCATATATTGACACTTGCGTGGTCGGTGTATTTAAAAATCGTGGAACTGAACAAAATTAAAACGGGCAAAAGAAGATTCCTTTCGAATTAGTGGTGCTCGTTAAGTATTTATCGATTTAATACATATATTTCGCTACCTTTTGTGGATCCATAAATCAAATGTGGAAAAAAATTGGAATTTTTGAAAACTTTCGTTTATAGATAATACTTAATTATAAAAATTAATAATACAATTTTTATCACAATTTTTTGACGTAGTGTATAAAATATTATCGGTTACAAAGAAATTTATTCTTTAAAATAAGATTACTTCAAGTTACAAATGCGGCCTTCTTTATATTTCACTTTTATGTTATATTTTTACAATAATTACAAACAAATTTCAATAAGATATCGTATGTCACCTTCAGCACTCTAACTGAAGACATTTGTTTTAACACTGTAAGAACAGAAAACGTGCCGAACGCAAGCTGACAGCCGCTTGAACAGCAAGAGTAGGCATAATGTTGAGGGAGGAAATATTAACACAACTTAATTCATTCTGAAATGACGGAATATAGAAAGAGAGAATATCTCAAGGTTTGTTGCAGGTTGAATGTGTATACTTTGGTCATAGTAGTGTTGGTAAATCAGCAGAAAAATTATTCTTACACGACCGTGGCTAATTTTTGCATCAGTCAAGTTACTAAAAGTCTAGTACAGCAGTGTGGCATTTTTCGAAATTCGACAGTTTAAGTGGCGGAAAGATGTAAAATGTTACAGAAGTATCGAAAAGCAGATACGAATACGGATAAACAATTTTTTGAAGTTGTTAATTTTTTTCAAGCTATTGATACGTGTACCACTTTGGGCACAGGCCTTTCTTAACACATTTGCTTTTTATCAATTCTGACGACCAAAAAAATCCAACACTTTCTTTACGCTCAAAACACAAATATTTACACAAACGTTTATGCTCAAACTTTTAAGTTGTTAGTAGTTAAATTGTATTTGTTAAAATCAGTATAAATATAACATTAGATTAAACATACGTCTTGCTATATTGTGTTTCTTTATTTGAATTTTATATTTTTACGCATATGCACTAATATGTACGGGGTACAAATTATATTTTGTAACCCACTGTCAAATTTTGGTGGGTACATTGTATCCCTGTCCCCCTTGTTCCTACACCAATGTTTCAGAGCATTATACGCAATAACAAACTGTCCTGTTGTAATTTTTAATTTTTTATTTATTTTTTTTTTTTTTTTTGCACATTAAACTCTGAACATAGCCTGAAGCAGTTATCCATGTGTCATTAATAATCAGGTCAAAACCTTTTGTTAGTTTAATATAATGGTCTCCTTGAACTTTTGGTAGAAACTGTAGATATTTTAAATATCACGTTAATATAGAACAATATTTTATCAACGTTGGTTTAATTGCTTGTATTACGGAGTTTGAGAAATTTTCACGTTTACGCGATTTGAATATTGGAATATAAATGTTTGAAATTTCACTTGTCACTAACACGTCGTTGTGAAACGTTATGCTACATAGTAGACAGCAATATTTAGCAAGTTGTGCGTTCATACATTACAGATTACAGTTATTAAATATGGGATTGCATACAGTAACGTAGGGAACAGCAACAAAAACGTTTTAATAACTTTACACTTCATATATGCTTGCAATACGTAATATATGTTAATAATCAATACGTTAATCACTTGTCAGTTAGAATTGTCTAGTTAGGTATTACCTACAGAACAAAAAAATATGAGGAAATATTATCCTTGCGTCACGTTCTTCTGAGAACGATGCTGTGAGCTTTGATGGTAACAATCTACGTTAGGATCCATGGACGGAACCACGTGTGCAGTCGTTTCGCACGGGAGAATGACAACTGTTTCTGCCAAACGGGGTGAAAGTGGCCGTTTGCGACTATCTGGGCCAACAACTCACAACATTATTCTGTAATCAGGATCAAGTTTACAGTTTGATGTTCGATATTTAGTGTCTGAAATACTTGTTCTATGGTTGTTTCTGAAGGTTTTTATTGTAAATAATCAGTACAGTGATTGCGTTACACGCTTTGTTCGTGCTTAACAGTGTGAAGTTAAATCACAATGGATCAGCAGTGGACTGCCAAAGAGGGATAGAAGTATCCCGGTAAAACCCACTGGGTCACTCCAATGTTCGGACATTGTTCTATATGTAAATATGTAAGCAAGTAAGTCAGACCATAACGTCACCGCGACTTCCAGTTAAATATTACCGTACATTAGTTTCAGCTCGCAGTATGTGATTGAGAATACGCGTGCATTGAATATTAATATTCTGATACAATATAGGTAACGGCTTTTGTCTGGTTACTGGAAAATTTGTGCACTTTCGTAACTTCGTTACTGTGTTTTACAAATACGTTTTCTATCTTCATGTTTGAGTAATATAAATGGACATTTGTCACTTTTACATTTAATAAATGATTTGTGCGCCGCACTGGTTCAGCCAATATACAGTGTCTGGTCGCTTGAGGAAGGTGTGAACGGGCGATGCTCCAATCCTACAACACAGCCTGTGTCCAGCGTAGTTAGAGCGCACCGCTATTCGTAGTTGTGCAGGTTGCCTAGATGCCAGGCTCCCGCTTGCACACAGCCGATGATTGCCGAAGTGGACTTTGATTATTTCAGTGGCCCACTTTTTGTGTCCATGACTGTACATGGCCAGCTAGTTCACCATTTTGTATAGTCTACACCCCTTACATTGTTTAGTTGGTTTATTATACTATACTATTACCTAATATGTGTCGAACAAAGATTTGTTTGCAACAAATCAGCTTAAAATTGCTGAAATAAAAATGTTACAATAAGTAATACTGTGTTTCTATTAATCGATACAAATTTTTTGCCCAACCCGGAGAAAGGAGGACTTTTCAGTTATAAAAAGAGGAAACTTTACTGATTTCAACGATACCAAACATGCTTTTGTAACAATTTTTTCCGGGTCAAAGTTTAAACCTACCATACTAATAGTCAAATGGGTCTTACGGCGTAGCACCGCGCCGCCTTCAAAATTCAAGATACGGAGGGTGTTTATGAACGCGTACGCGAGGGTATGATTAGGCGATGCAATGCGTGCATCCAAGCTAACGATGGAAATTTTGAACAACTTTTGTAGACGTTTGTCAAAAATCTTGCCGGAGAAATACAGTATTTTGTTGTTTTTTGCTGTGTTAAATCATTATTGCCAAATAAAGTTCAAATATTACCCTTTCAATTCACAAACGCTTTTATTTTTGGTGGAACATCGTTGTTGACGGACTACTGTATGATACAAATACCTCGGAGTGTTTCAAAACCCACAGTACCTTTTTCTCTTGTTGATGTTCGTTTTTATTTACTACGCTTAAAGTACTGTACGAAGGCAGGGAACTAAAGTCCTGAACGTTCCGTACATAGACTCAATGCTGTAGTACTGTCCTGTACTGCAAGTAACCGCGGTCTAATGTCAACAAAAACTGTGTTGTTTTGTTGTTTTCTGAGGCAGCTTTACTTTATGTTCACAGAATGAATAATAAAAATACCATTTGTATTACGTTTTCAATGTTTTATTTATGAGTGAGTGTATCGCTGGTGAGGTCACAGTTTTACTTTTGTCAGCAATACGTCAATTCGTGTCGACGGATCGCGCTGTTTAGTTGATGAACACCCTTCAAATGTTTCTTCCAACTACAGAACTTCTGTCCTAATAAGAAATGCCTCAGCGTGTCAAGTTTAACACAAACGTTTCCGAGCTCTTCCGATCCTATTCGTTAAACGCAATCCAGTCATGTAAACAAACAGCTTGGTGACACATGACCGTGACAAAAAGGCCAAATTATGAAAAAAGGAAATAAACCATGAGATCCACGGGCCCGACATTCGAACCACGAATCCTTTGGACACGAGCCGCACACGCAGACGCGGAGCCACACTGGCGAGATACGTTCCTTACTGTTTTGAATGCTCCAAGTGTGCGTAGGAGTTGACGATCCCCTCAACTAAAGTTATGTCGTGCGTGGTGACGTCACAGTTCTGATTATGTGATCCATTTGTAGGGCTTTTCCCGACATTTGCGACCCCATGTACCCTATATCAAATTACTTGTATCAATGCCATCTACGTCACTTCAGGGAGTTTTTAATGTTAACATGAAACAGCCTGTATGTACACACTCCATAAGTTTGGATAAATCTTACAGCAACTTATGAGCAATAAATTCTAATATTTTGTTATTTTTGTCACTAAGACAAACTTTGAAGTTCAGACGCTGAAATGGACATTTCAGGTTGATTTTAGAGCTAAAAATGTATTGCAATGTGCAACAAATCACAAAATACTGATAATTATTGCCCATAAGTAGCTGTCAGATTTATCCAAACTTAGATGAAACAGTGTGTGGTGTGTGTGTGTGTGTGTGTATATATATATATATATATATATATATATATATATATATATATATATATATATTACTACAGCGCGGAAGTTTTGAAGGATATACTATAACGATAGGTTATTGGGTTAATGAGATATTGATGACATAGCGAAAACACATGTTACAACTTTTTTCACTCTCAAAGCACAACAATACCTAACAAGGTTAATGAGATATCAAGGATCAGGTCCTTTTCACACTTTAGTGGGTGCTTAATCCGCAAAGGTAAGCCATACTTAAATGTTCATTCTTCAAATAGATAATTATACTGCCAGCTGCTACTAATATGTGCGTATAGAATATCACAGTAGTTCCTCCTCGCTTAGCTTTACTTGGGATTCGAACCCAAAATCACTTACCAGTGTTCTTAACACCAATGCCAAGGTAACCTATCAGAATTCTTAAAATATGTAATATACAGACCCGTACCCAAAGAGGTATGTGTATCAATAGGATGGCAAAGAGTACTGACTTTTTAATTATTTCTCAGTGGTCTTACCTGCTTTGATATTTTCCACCTTCCCCCCCCCCCCCATAAATTGTCAAATTTTGACAATTCCTATAATTCATTTTTAAGTATTTTTGTAAGCTTAATTCATAATCAACAATTATTTCTATACCTCAACAGGCTTAAGACATACTTGGGATAGTTGAAATCAGGTTTCACATTTTTAAATGCTCTTAGATGTTGAATTTAAAAAAACCCAGAAATTACTTTTCCAGTGCGGATTGAAAACACGTTTTACGGCTTTTCACAGCCTTAACTTTCGAATTACAAAAAATTTAAAATCTTTTGATGAGCATTTTGTAAGCTTCATTATGAAGTAAGAATCACTTCAATATCTAAATTGGTTCAAGTGCTAACGAGGATTCATTGAAAACCAAATTTCACCTCTTTCATCCCCTTAGTTTACAAACATCGAAAAAAAAATCCTTCTTAGTGCGTGCTTACAGTTAAGGCGAAACCACCCTCAAAATTCCTTGACTAAGTCCAGCGGTTTGGTCTGCGTGTGGCGATGAATGAGTGAATTGGTGGGGCACTTAATTTTATACATTAGGATATGAATAAACCTAAATATTTTTTTCAGTATCCCGTTGAGAATGACACTATCTGTTCTCCGCTTCGTTACGAAGTCCATCGGCTATTGAATTGGCAGTGGATACTTCATGAGGAAACAGAATATCCAATGACCATCGTGAAAAATGCCCTCCCAGGCTCCATTCACCAGATAAAAATACTAGCCGTCACTGAGAATGGACCAACAAGATTTTCACAGGTGTTAAGCGTCACAATGCCAGATGGAGGTATGTAAAATTAAATGTATTGTGAACACACACTATTACGCAGCTTAATGCTGAAGAATATTAAAGTTTAACATGACTTAGCTCGTTCTCAATTTCATACATTCCAGAATATTTGACTCATTTGATCAGTGTACAGTGGCATGAATTTAAATTACATTCAGGTAAGAATCCTTGTTTTAATTGTTGACGTTTAACGGATACAAAATAATCCCAAAGTGTGTTGCAGTTATGTTAAACGTTGGAGGTGTTAACAGAAAGGGTTACGTGCCACATGCTGACTACATAATTCACAACTCTATGGGGTCTGGTGCCACAGTTAGAAGTACCTTCACATCTCACTGTCGTTCCATACAAGAGTCTATTGTAGACTTATGTATCTATCACCATTTATAAACCTTCATTGTACGGACGACTAAACTGTGACTCACGGTAACATTATCATGCTGTGATAAAATGACATTACATATGTATTAGCCCCGTCTTTGATGGTGTGCTTATTTTTGTAGTTCCTGGGTACGTGGTGCAACTACATGCAGAGAACACACCAGGAAGCAGCGACGTTCAGAACGCAGAATCCAATGATGAAGGCATTTATTTAACGTGGCAGCCCCCTTCGCAAACTGAAGGAATGATTCAGCATTATGTGGTGTCTTTTCATGTGAGTCTTACATTAAGGTATTTAGGCAAAAATTATATTTGAAATATTAAGTCTCGTATATTCTGGATATTGTTTAAGGGTGAATTTAAATGTTTTACGAATTTCCTCTCATTATGTTTTAATACAGTTTTCATAGCGACCAAGTCGTAACATTTCGGAAGCAAATATCCATTAGTTGTTTGTGCCCAGAATTCGTCAAAAGTATTTTGTTCAACTAACTTTTACTGGCCGATAGTAATGACAGGAGCGTGGTGGACAATTGGGTGACAGTTGTAAGTTTTGGATGTCGCAAAGACGCTATCAGAAGTAGACACTCTGAATTTGTCCCAACTAAGGCAAATTCCGCGGGATGACCTCCAACTCTCCAGCCAATACAGTGTTCTATGTGGGAAATGTTTTGTCACATTTGCGAACGGGGAATCAGTAACTTCGCTGACATTCCTGTTGCATTATCAGCCTCTGAGGGTAATTCACCATGTCCATCGTTTAGACTTCCGAGGCGGTTCAGCGTCTCACACGACTCAGGATAGTATTTGGTAAACCCAGATTTTCACCTTAATAGTTAAGAATATTGAAGGATAATAATTTTTTTATTTACTCGTATTTAGATCTTCTTGGAATCCCTCAGATAAGTGTAGGTTACAGATTTCAACAATAAAACTTACGACTCAGCATATTTCAGCAGACTCAGCGGTTGGCGTGAAGGGTACAACATTGATGTATCTAATGTTGCACTCTGTCAAAGAAAGTTGTTTCATAAATGGTTAAGGGAACTGATTACGTATTCAGTGAGAAGTACCTTTCGTCAAATTAGAGCATTGATAAAGTATAATTATTTTTATCGAAATATTAACAAAATTGGCACATTCGCCATAATAAATATTTAAAAATAAAAATGTATTTATTGTAAGAACTCGGTAAATCGTACAAGGTGAAAGAAAAAAATGTTTCAGACGGAATAAAATAATGTAACGAGCACGTTGAATATCAACATTTATAATGAACAGTTCGAATACATATACGTATAAAATTATACTGAATGCATGAAAGCCAATATTAAGCAGAACAACTGTTGAAAATTTATAAATAGTATTGCAGTGTAATAGCATGTAGTATTTCTACATTGCAGTTTAGTGAAGATAAATATATATTCACAAAAAAAAACATATATTTAAACAACAAAGTTAACCAATAAATTATTGATAAATAATCAGTATCACATTATACATTGGTATTAATTTGGACAAATTATAAATTTTTAATATACGCTTCGTAGCCTAACTTAAAGTTCTAGCTATGAATAACGTACAGCATATGATATAGTGTAGATCAGCGATAATGGCAGTGTGCGTGGGAACGGAAGGAATAGTGGCTAGTTATACAAAGCATGACGGAAGTACGCTTATGTAGGTCGTTCGGGATAAAGTGAGCAGTAAAAATTTAACATTTGAAAAATGTCACTAGCCATTACTGTATATAATTCAACATTAACTCTAGTTGCCTAACTGCTTGTATGGTTGGCAGCGAAATAACGCAATATAGTTCCGTGTATTTTCCTATTTAAATCTAACAGTACTGAAACAAAATCAACCGAAATCGACGTAATTGTAAATAAACTATTTCTATAAAACTGTATCGATTCCTACTGACTGCGCGTTTTATCTTAGACGCGCAAACATCAAGTGACGTGTCCTGAGAGGTTAGATATTTCTCGTCGTCAGCCGTTACAAGCGGAAAGATACGAATTGGCTGGTAATAGAACTTGAGCAGGGCTTTCTGAGTGCTCACTTTATCCAAAATCACCTTTAGGGTGGTGTATGAGAAGTACAATTGGCAAGAAGAGTATTGCACTTTCCAATACATGAATGAGTTAGTTATTCTGTTCTTTGGTAAATGTCATTTCAGAAACTAACAACAACATATTATTGTTTTAAAAAATATAAGAGAAAGTGATTGTGAAATGATGCAAAAGGCAAGTAAAATCCTCAATCTCGAAAAAAAAAATCGAGGAAGTGAAATGAGGGGATTTTGGTGGGAACTTAAGGCACCTGCCTTGTGTGTTTGTGCAAGTGAGGCACGGTACCAAGGGCTATGTTGAGAGGTTCATATGGTGCGGTATCGCCTCTTCATTAAAACACTGGAACGGCGTGCAGTGGTATCGTATAACCCCTCGCCTGACTGACACATTCAGTGTTAACACTGTTTTTTTAGTGGTGGAAAGATTTAAGCGATGTCCAATATAGGTTTCTATGGGAGTTCCGTACAAACGCGGTGTTTTTTAAGGTATAAGAGATCAAAAACTCCGTTTTCTGCCATTTTGAGGGGCTCCAAAATAATCTAATAAACGTGATATTTCAAAAATGCTGTTTCGACATCGTTTGTTGTGCGTGTTCTTTAAGTAAATACACACCGTAGAATCATATTAGAAGAAAATGCGTTTGTTAACACGGTGCAAAGCTGTTTGTAAGGCAGAAATGCGGGCGACTTGACAGTTACAATTTCATAGTTAATGAGGAGTGACACGAGGTGATTATGCAGCAACGCCGAAATAAGAGTGGCGGAAATGGGAGAGCACCGAGAAAACCCACCAATCTACGGCATTGTCTGGTCTTCCGACTGGTGAAGCGCGACAGATCACGGAGAACAATGCATGGCAGCAGAAGTATCAGATAAGTATACTGGGGGTTGGAAGTATAGCGGGGATAGAGGATACGTCAATACATCTGCAGTTAGTGTGGATATATATACTGGTGGCTTCGTGTGTGCAGTGTACAGACTATGTAGACTGCATTTACGGTAGCTGTGACCACGACGACAACCAGCTGCTGGTGAAGAACACATCAGCAGTGCTGAGAGACTTGAAGCCGCACGCAAACTACATTGTCACTGTGGCCGCAGTCTCCGGTGATGACGGTCCAGCCTCGAAGATCTATGTGACCACTCGTAGCGCAGGTAAGGACTTTTGACTGACTCGTTCCTCACCTGCCGTTTCATAAAACTATTCTACATGTTACAAGAAAATTAACTTGTAACTTAGTAAATAAGATAATATCCTATTTCTTACAAGTCGAAATAGTTTGCTATAATTGAAATTGTACATGTTACACAAACATTTTTACTAGTCGAATGGTGAATGTTTCGCGAAAAGACTTGTACGAACAAACATTTGCAGATATACAAGATGTTGTACTCTCTCTAATAAATATGTGTAATACATTACATGTACGTATATACTAAAAATCTGTATTTTCGTAAATTAATAGAAATTATAAGTTTTTGAAGAAAATTTTTACTCTTAAATTACCATATAAGTAATAATGTTACTGTGCAATATATATTTAAAAGTATTTAATTACGATAAAAAATTTCTGAAACGTATACATTTTTTTAAGTTTTAAATTACGCAAAATGATATTAACAACCGCTCTACAGAAACTTTTAAAAATAGTTTGGAAAATATGTTTGTTTTTTTCCCTCACCAAATTTCTTGGGTACGCTGTTCTACCCCCTTACCACGTTTTGCAGTTCACTTTTTATTTATACATTTTTTTGTCAGAAATTTTTTCGAGCGCACGCACAAGAAAATTTTCATTGCAGTCGGATATAGGATCACGAACGTTACAAACAGAGACTAGACAGATGTTCATTTTAAATAAAAACAATTATAAAATATTTCACAGTTACAATTACAATGTAACAATATTTTCTGTGAAAGAGTTCACCAAGTAGAGTTACACTCATGGGGATCAAGCACATATATATGGATTATGTATGAAAAATAAATTAAATAAATAAATAGTATGTAGTTGTAATAACGGAAATCAAAAGGAAAGACGACACTTGTAATTTTAGGTTAGTAGAACATGAATGCTGTATTGGTAAATATTTCAATGTGGTTTACGTGGCTAACATGAATGTATATTTTATTTTGAGTAAGTGAGTGAGAGATTTTGGTCAGCGCTTATATCGAGGTCTTCAGCGCTGGTGAGCGGCGATATGAAGTGAGTATGGAGCAGCGCCTGAATGAAATTGTGAGGGAAATGGGAGATCCCCGAGAAAATCCGCGGACCAACGGCATCGTCCGGCACGATTCCCACATGTGAAGATCCGGCGACCGACCCCACCGGGAATCGAACCAGAATCGCCTTCGTGGGAGGCGAATGGTCTGACCATTCGGCCACCGCGCCCCCATTATTTTTAATTGCCTGTGTTAAAATGAAAAGCAAACTTTACCTACATCATGGTATTAATGAACTTGTATTTTAAAAATAAATTTGCATGTAAGGTTTCGTTATTAAAATTTGTATTGACTTCATAGTTGACCCATTACTACATCTTCTCAATGAATAATTCCAGCAGGAATCCTTCCCATCTTAATGGAAACGTACAACAGTACTTCAGTTCTTAAAAATGGTCGTGAAATCTGTTCGACTTATTGGACCATATATCTATTGCCCTTATTTTCAAAGGTTATTAATTATATATAGACTGTTGTCCTTTCTCGAAATGCATAACTTTTAATAGCCAAATCGACTTATGACGTAGTAAATCGCAACTGTATTTTTATAATTCACTAGCAGTCCCCCGCGGCTTTGCTCGCGAGTATTATTCGTAACTGATAATATTTACTTTAATTGAAAAACCTCTTTGTACACAAGATTGGTACTGCAGTCATCAAGTGTTAGAATGTCCAAGCAGCTAGTTGAACTAATTCTGCAGAAGGATAAGTAGCTATAGCTGTCCATGCGAAAAGCAGTCTTAAGTTTGTCCCTGCCACTAACAGCGACTTCGCCTGGGCCGTATTTATAAAACTGTCAATTTGACGTTCTATGGCAGTTACAGACATCTAAGGTAAGAGGTTAATCGAATGAGAAACATCTGTTTACCCTGTGCACAACCATTGGTGACGGTGCCCTCAATTATATATTGTCAAAACATTCACTTTAACTTTATTGACATTACAAAGTTTCAGAGAGTTAAGGTTTCGCGGAAACGTATTTGGTGCCCCAAACCTGAGATTAGTGAGATGATATATCGTCGGTTTACTGCCAAAAGTGACAATGTCAAAATTAGATAAAATTATAAAAATGCTAGGAATATGTATATGTTGTTCACGAACAATTGCCCAAGTTTAAAGTCTATTCGTCGTTTCGTACTGTTGTGTCACAGTATAGTAA
>PNEQ01017270.1:80945-143709 GCA_003012365.1 Medauroidea extradentata | reverse complement strand
AGTATTCACGCACGTCGACTCAGGCTGTTGTACGTTTGCTGGCTGGGATAGAAATGCCGTCATGCTCGTTGAGCCCAAACGTTCGGAAACTAACTGCTTGTGGTATTTTCCTTCTTCGTGGCTCTTGATGGCTTGCCTTCCCATTGTACTCAGAGAAAAAATTTTCCGACACAATATGCAACTAGCACTGTTCTCTTTTCCATCAACACGACGTAACCACGACTGCCAGTTTGGAAAAAGTTTTCCGTCCAACCAAGAAGGGTTAAACTTCGACATCGTAAAGACACAATAGGCCTATTATTGAAATTAACAAACCACGCAATGTTATAAAGACAGATAGTACTCATATAACCACGTAAAAATAGGCGATTCCGGAAATAAACTTCACCTTCAAAACAAGCCAAGTCATAGACGTGTTACTACATGGTCATTGCTGCCAAACTACGTTTGTTGAACAGATGTAAGACTAAGAAGAAATCTACAAACTCTATGGCGTAAAACCAATATGGCGGCACATATTTTTGCTACAGATCCCTAATACAGCTCTCTATTTTGAGTCAACAATCGATTGTTCCGCCATTCCGCGCACAATTTTATCATGCAGGAGTATTGACACGATACACGTGTGTAATCTTGGGTGGTCGGAGCAGTTGTTTTGAACGTAAAAACGATAAAAACAAACCTTCGAAGGACGGTTAACATTAACGTAACATAACTGCAATACAAGAATCGAAAAAAATCGCCGAAATCTTTTTTGTGTAACCAAGGGAATGACACTTATATGATGCCTGATGAAACATAAATATTAATGCGGAGTAAAAAAATCAGAAATAAATTTAATCGGAAATTTCCCTGTATTTTCCCTGTTTCAAATGAACATCTCAATTTCCCTGTTTTTTCCCGGTTTTCCCGATTTTCCCGGTCTGCGGGAACCCTGAAATTACAATTTTAAACATATTAGAAAATTACAATCACATAAGATATTAATTCACTAAATAAAAACCCTCGTCGTGCAATGCTATACGGTGTTGGCAGGGAGGGCACAAGCAGCAGAGATTCGCGTGAACACGCCAAACACCGGGAACCAATGACCATGAAATATCTACTGGCTACTTATTGTGTTGTGACTAGTAAGTAATAAGCGGCACGTCCAGGAGACGTTGATGTTTTCACATTTTGATAGGGACAACAGTGACAAGCGCACTTCCTTCCCACCCGAGGTACTAAGCATCTAAAAAATCACTCGTGTCATTCGTTTTATAGCAACGAGACGCCTAAAAAGGTCCCAATTTTTTTCATACCAAACCCGTAAAAAAGGTCGCTGATTGTTCACCACAGCAACTCCTTAAAAATGGTCACTAGCCGCTATTTTTCAGCAACATAATTTTTAAAAATTAAGACGTGGTACATGTTAGCTTGTTTGGAATGTGTTGCGGTGAGAGCCTTCTCCAAGGCGAACTTCTGGATCAACCATTACCGCAGGTGAGGAGAAGCATGCGTATATGGTGTGTCTCTACGGCCCCGCCAGGTTGACAATGAGACGTCACTTCCGCCTGCAGGCAGGGCTTGGCAGGTGATCTGCTCTCACATGGTGCCTCACCAACACACTCACGCTGCCAAGGTTTGCACATTTGTAAGCAGATACACACGTCTAGACTGTTTTCGAAAATAATTAATGAGTGCAAAAACATTTCCAATGGTTTATATATCTCAACATCTTAAGGGCGCGTCTGACCAGAGCAGTTTTGCGTGTCTGAGGCTCAGACGCAAAGCTGTGATAATAAGCTACTCAGAGTGCGCGTCTAGTGCTATATCCTCCCACTACCTAGGACTATTAGCCCAGTCAATAAAGGCAAAAAAACTTCGAATGTCGGGAATATTTAAGGTAAAGCAGAATTTTTCACAGATGATAGACCAATACTAGAGAAGTATTTCCTGAAAAGTCCCCACTCCTCCCCGTGGAGCTTCACCCCCTTCACCTCTTCAAAGTTGAGAAATGCAGACTTTCAGAGAAGTGCTTATATTTCCGTAAGTAATGCTTAGATTAAGTTATTCTTTCTTTCGTTCGAACTATTGTTTAACAGAGCACAATAAATGTTACCTGGGTTTTTGCAATAAAGTTAATACTTTTGTTGTTATTTTAGGAAATGTACCAAAAAATATACCTTTTCACTTTTCCGGTTTTTCTTTTTGCTTCATAACTTTTTTATAATAATATTAATTAAAAATAGTTTGCTGTAAAATTATAACTTAGCTTTTCCTGGACTCAAACATATATAACAATATTAGATTTGTTTAAAAGTTACAGGCGAAAACTGTCTAAACAAGGTTGCGGACTTGGCGCAATGCGGTATGCTTGACAATGTGTCACCTCCTGTACTGTTTTAAATTAATTAATACATCATTGAACACACAGTCACCAAAACTATTAAAGTATGTTTCATCGCACAATAAAAACGTGCTGCCAGACATATTATGAAACATTCATATTTAAATTAGGCTATTCTCCGTGAACTAAGACAACTACTGCGACATGAACTTTTCATCATTATGAATGACGCATTATTAAATGAACGTAAGGTATAAACAGCTATCGCATGTTATGTACGACGTACGGACATCACGTTAAATTTTGCAATTTAAAAGCTGGGCACTTACTTAAATTTATTATTTTAAATAAGGGTAATAATAACGATATACAAATGCCATGTGAATAAATACGGATGCCAGTGCCGCCCCGGAGGCAACTGCCACCCCAGCAGCCACGGTGTAGGAATAGACCAGCTACACACCCTCTCCTTCACCCTATCTCAGACGTCTGGTGGTTCGTAATCTTGGAACAATAAACACAGAGGACAGTTTAGAGGAAGTGGCGGGCGAGAGAAGTCTCACTGTTAGTGGGTCTGTCTGTGCCTTTTAGCTCGACACTTGTGTTGAAAACCAGAAAAAAAAATTAACTTGGTTTTATTGTGAACCTGTATATTATAGATGAATTTCTCAACAAACGAACTTTAAAATGTGCCTGAGAAAATACATTAGGACGTAGCACAGCACGATCATCAGGTCGTGACATTTGTAATTGTATTTTTTTTTTGTTTTATCAGAGCCATTAGAAAGTAAAAATACAACTTGCGATACTAGCAGTTACACATATGTATAGCAATGGATTACTTTAATTTATTGTGTATTATTTATAGCAAAAGTCTAGAAGGAGACACTACATTGGTTGAGAAGTGACAAAACTATTGTTTCAGCTAGTTTACAGTTCATGATAGACTCCATGAGAAGTTGGAAGGTAAAAAAAGTATTACAGTTCACAAGTTGTGTAGGCAAAATTATACCCGTCCTTCAAGTATTAAGGCTGCTCTTAGAGTATCTGAAACATCTGAGACCTCTCTTCCTTCAACACCTTTGTCTGTCTTACGCAGTTCAGGAGGAAAATTCGATTTTAAAAGTCACTGTTTCATTTGTAGTAAACCAGCCGTTGTAGATATAAAAGCACCGTCTGATCGTAGAAAACCAGTTCATTTGGTTACCACAATAGAAATAAGGGGAAATGCGTTGAAAAAATGTCACGAACGAGATGAGTGGGGAGAGAGAGTTAAAACCAGGCTGTTAAGTGTAAGTGACCTTGTAGTATCTGAATCTCAGTACCACAAAAGTTGCTACCACGATTTTTTAAATTAGCAAGTCAGAAAAATGTTAAGTAGGAAGTTCAAAATCAAAACTAAACGAATCATTCTCAAAGTTTATGTGAATACATAGAGAACGATGACGAATGCCAGTACACGATAAAGGAACTACAAAATATTATGAAAGATTTATCTCGCTACCGGAAACCTACACAGATAAACATCTGAAGAATCTCCTCAAAGAACATTTTAAAGATCATTTGTTACTTCCTAATGTGTCTGGTAGAAAAAACGTGGTATGTATGTCGGATACTGCTGATAAATTGACTGATGAGTGGTACAAAGATAGAGAGACAGATTCTGCTGCAGAATGTATGAGAATTGTATTAGCTGCTGCTGATATTTTTAGAAAATATATACAATAATGATCTACGATTCACACAATCACCCAAGAGCTGAATAAATCAGATCTGGAGGAATCAGTTTAATTCCAGAGAGTTTGAAATCTTTCACTAACCAGGAAGAAAACTTTACGGATGTGAAGAAAATAGAAAGAAAATGTACCGCGATAAATCACGCTTTAGTATCAGCAATTAGACCAAGATCTTTTTTGTCCCCTGTTCAAGCTGGCATTGGATTAGCATTGCATAGGTTGTATGGGTCAAAACACCTTACATCAATGGGTGTGTGCGCATCAAACAATGAAGTATCAATATACATGAATTCTTTGATAAATGCAGGCTCCCCTACAGTTCGCGATGATGTATTTATACAATTATTTGTCCAGGAGTTGTACAGTCTTGGCAAATACACAAGTTTGAATTAAACCCGATATTTCAGAATTCTAGCTATAACAAAAAATACTATGTTAAGATCGAATTTTGATCTATCTAAGCTACCACCAACCTCACCTCTGAAGCATGTCATGAACATTTGCGCAGTATGTTTCTCCAAGTTCAACGGCTAGGAAACGACCTTCCTGCGACAGAGTGGGGATGGAAAGTTGAAATCATCAAATGAAATGGAATCTCAAGAAAAACTCTGAGGCCAGTAACTACATCCAAGTCATTTGCACCAGATTATTTACTGTTCCTTGTGTCGTACACATGCAAATTAGGATGTGGTAACTACTGCGGATGTAGGAAAGCCAACTTGAACTGCTTTGGAATGTGTGAGCACTGCAGTGGTCTGCCATGTTTAAATTCTCCATATTATTTCAATGGATATGTGGATTCCCCATCAACAGAGTGAACATATGTGTGCGAGTGTAAGTGTATATATATATATATACACACACACACACACACATAATATGAGCAAATGCCAACAAAATTTGTAAAATGTCTGTCAATGGTTAATGTGTAAATATGAAAATGTCAATGTGTTTATAGGTTCAGATGAAAAATAATTCGTGGTGGGAGGGAGGTACGTGATGCTGTTTTAAAACTAACGAGGCAGTTTTTAACGGCTGCTGGTTTAGCCACTCCAGAACACGGCAGGTCCATAGGTGGTGGATAATAGAGTGCCCTAATTATTAGGGCCAGGGTTAAACCCCCCGAACCAAAACTGGCATAAATTAACAACGCCTGTTAACATTTTGAGAAGTTTAAAATATTTATGTATAGCATTCTATTGATAAATATATCATACATATAATTTTATTTCCACAAATTTCCAGTCTTTAATCTTATTGAATAGCAGCAACAAAGTATAACAATGATGGTAGGTCCACTCAGTGCACCATTCGTCGTCCACAAACCGGCGCGGCATGCAGCTTAATACCAGACTTTCCTTTTATCAAAGAGTTCTCGTGCGCAAATATTAAATAAATCTAATTAACCTATATATTGCTGAATTCAGGAAATCAAGCACTACATTTTATATACGAATCTTTTTAATATTACTGTGATTTTTAAAAAGTTATAAAACCAAAACCAATTACTGCAATGTCAAAAAATAAATTTTTCTGTAAATTCCCAAACATAACAACAAAAGTATTAACTTTATTGAAAAAACCCACTTAACCTTTATTGTGCTCTGTTAAACAATAGTTCGAACAAAAAAAAGAGCAACTTATTCTAAGCATTACTTACGGAGATATAAGCACTTATCTGAAGGTCTGCATTTCTCAACTTTTAGGGGGGGGAAGGGGGGGGAAGCTCCATGGGGAGGAGTGGGGACTTTTCAGGAAATACTTCTCTAGTATTTGTCTATCATCTGTGAAAAATTCAGCTTTACCCTAATTATTCCAGACACAAAACCTTTATTGACTGGACTATATGGCGCATTAAATGGTGCTGCTATTACTTTATTGCTGGAAAGTAATGTACCGGTACCATTACTGAAGTTGATTATAACATCATAATTAGTTTCATATCACGCTGATAAGTAGATTCTGTGATTTGGCTGTGAAAAAAAAAAAGTTATTAACTGTGTTGGAGATATCAAAAATAGTATTTCCAAAGCAAGTGGTGTTTTAAAAGATTTATAGAATCATCTTAAAATTTTTTATTTATTATTTTTTTATACAATGGGAAAATGTATGATAATTTCCCAACCAAACGTATATTTCTAACTCACTGTAGAGCAGTTCAACTACCAGCCAGTTGTACTGCGCTACAGTAGGTTAGAAGTTCACATTTATTTCGAAAACTGTTATACATGTTTTCGGTGTACATGTCTACAAAAAGAAATCACACTTCACAGAAAGATTATAAGTACCTTCAAAATGTAACACACATTGGGAATAGTATATCCTATCACCAACACTGAATAAAACAGCATTTTTGCATAGTTTTTATCACAAAAACTGATACTGTGATTGGTACGCAACTAAAATATGAGGCTACAGAGAACACTGGTTCACTGAAATAATAGGGTCACCACTTACAGTCGCATACTTCACAGTGGTATGATGGAAAACCTGTGTGTCAATTTATCGCCTTTGGCATAGGGGTGATGCGACACTAACATGCAAGTCTCAATAACGCATATCGCTGCTACGTGTATTAGCCTCAAACCTGCATAACAGCTCCAGGCAGGCTTTTTAGGACAAATTTCTTTCGAACAGCGTAGCAGTTGGATGACGTATCTACAATTACTAATTTTCTATTTATAATCACATGTGCTAAACAGCCCAGAGGAGAGTCCTGATTTCAATTAATAACACATCCTAAATGCCTGACTACATTTGCATTTTCAAAACCTGTGTCATATTGGCTGCACGTGATCCTCTGACCTCACTGTGCTGTGACCGTGACCAAAGACAATCCGTGTCCTTAACAAAAAGTTTCTCAAATTGAGCCTTTGTCCTAAGTTCTGCTCTAAGAGAATGGAAATAAAACTGTTTACAAAGGATGTGTTTCTACGCGCAAACACCAAAACATTGTAAAATAAACGTTCAAAAGACTCAAAAAATGAATCGGTGGAATGTTCACAGTTTCATTAAGTTGCAAGGTTTTTCACTTGCGAATCTGTTGTTTGACACTGTTGACTGATGAAAAAGTGAAAAAACTACAGATTGGGCAACAGATTGAATTAGTAATTCTTTTGGCTGTTTAATCAGTAAAGATGCTACTATTTAATCTATTATTCGAAAACTACCTTTTAAACTAGTAACTAAAATGTAATTTCCGAAATTTCATATGATCTTTGTTTACGTGTCATAAACAGTGTATCACCTTATCCACAACAAGCTTGCTATTGAATATTTGTTTGCTCTATTTTTAAAGTGAATTATATGTTTTGATAAGTTCCACTTATATGTTCAGTGATATTTACAGTGGGCCAACAGTAATAAGAAGTCTTGTAGTTCAGTTGTTGTGGATTAATCAGTTTTAGAGTGTTCAATTTGTGAAATAATCAGTGTACCTCCGTTTCTAAGACAAACCTGATTTTAAATATTTGTTTGCTTTTTTTTTAATTGAATTATGTGTTTCAATAAGTTCCTCTTATATGCACAGTTATATTTACAGTATGCCTACATAGTTATAAGAAGTTTCGTTGTTCAGTGGTTTTACATTAATCAGTTTTGGAGTGTTCAGTTTCGCTATTGCTGTTGCTCTCCATGAAGTTATGCTGCTCTTAAAAATTCACACTATTTTGTAAACAGTAAATATATTACTAAAAAATTTCCGTTGTTATCTTTCGTTCTAATAAAAGCGTATGAAAGCATTTTGCATATAATCATCTGTTTAAGGCTACAAAAATATAAAAAGGACAGGAAAGGGCGTAGAAATGATTTTGCAATTAAGGAACCTACGGGTTTTTGGTGAGGGGTAAACAGTCCTTTTAGTCAGCTGAGCTGTACTTTTAGTCAGCTGAGCTGATTAAGTCTTCATGGTGTTTTATTGTTTATTGGAAATGTAAAAAGTCTTTATTTACTTACAATTTTTATTTCACTTTTTCTAAAGTTCCTTTCTTGAGTAGGTTATATCAATTAAATTTTCTCCAAGAGTTTGTTTTCAACTAGCCTCAGGTTTATAGAGGACTCAAGTTTCCACAAGCATCCCTCTTATTTCTGAAATTTATTTTAATTCAAAAATAAAATAACTTACGTATTCCTTTCCTCGGATGGGACATTTGACAAAAGCTTTCGTTTTTTATTTGAATATATGTATTACACTGATATAATACTTTAAATCTACATAATATCGAAGTTACCTCAATTGACTTTGTTGCCAAGATGTATACAGCCTAAAGCAAAACATGCCTTGATGAACTGTTAGTTAAAAATTAACATGTAATGTTGATGATGGAAAGAGGAATAATGAATAACCAATATTTTACGAACCATCTACATGAACGGCTATCACGATGAGTATGACGAAGATTGGTGAAACCGACTATTAAAGCTAATGGATCGCCATTGGTGTTTTCAGTACATTATTCATAAAGAAAGTGTGTGGTGTCTCATCATTTTACATTAAGGTAACATCTCCTCGTAGTCTGGGCCAGTTCAGAATCTTTTCTATTAATCATATTTCACCCTTCCTATATTTACAGTGCTTTTCCTTGCTCAAATGAACCGTTACTTTCTTACACAGACATTTCATCGCGAGCCTCCTCCTCAGGAATACATAATTTCTTCTGAAATTTACTAATAGTCTTAGGCCTATCTAAAAAATCACTTGAGTGAGTTTGGGGAAGAAAACCTTAAACCTTAACGTTGGTATGTAGTGTGTGCTAATTTTTCTTGACTTTCATTTCAGCCTAATGTTACAATATACATTTAGAAACTAGGGTACTACTGTAAACATTAATAGCTCTGTATCTGGTAATGTCGCTGTTGAGAAGACAGTAAGAGCCAAAACATTTGGGTACAAATTTTGCTCAAACAATTAAGAATTTAATCCTTTTCATTTTATCAGCTTTATGATCTTCAATTATCAAACATAATTCCATCTTTGGTAGCTTTGCCTTATGTACTTCCTGAAGTTTATACATCTATTGATTTTAAATTAAATGTTTCCACCACTAAATTACTGGGTTTACCTATTTTAAATTATAATAGTTTGAAAACTATTGTTTTTAAGTCATAAAAAAGGAGTCTTTTTTTTCTTAGATGGCACATTCAAAATATACACAGAAATTTAATCTTACTCAACTATTATATGGTTCAGTGCCTATATCAGTATTATTACAAATATCTCAAACTAACATAAATTGTATACACCAAAACCATCTAAAAATATTCTTTATCAAACGGGTTGGTAACATCTATGAGACTCTCGTGAAGACCAGGAAAATTTGCATACTAATTTATGGACGGTGCTAGACTTGAAAAACACTGAATGAATGTGCTGCTTTTGCGATTTAGTTATGAAATCATATTTGACATGTCCTGAAGTATACGTTTGCCGCCATTAACGCATTTGAAACAAGATAATGGGCCAGTCCCAGCTAAAACTATTAACAGATTACATGAAACAGCAGCCAACGAAAAAGACTGTGATTTGAAAATACAACTGGCTTACAGGTAGTTGGAAAAAAAAAAAATTGGGAATTATTCAGAACTCTACTCACACAGATTTAAATTTAAAAAGCATATTTTAACAGTACTAATTTTACAAGCTAATTTTGATTTTAATTTTCTACTATTCCTAATGTTTACATATAAATAAATAAGGTCCACATCAAATGGATTTTCTCGACATAGTGTGCCAAGAAAGCGCTACCATCAACCAGGGGGGAGTGTACAAGCCATCTAATAAACTGGTCTGAAGTCCTCGGACCTCGTGCCTCGCGAAACACAGTGTCAGCTCCTCCACGTCCTCGTATTCGCGCGAGTTACTACGTCGAGTTGTGTATGGATTTCGCGGGTAACTCGTTACAGTCCTTGTCAAAAATGATCAAAGTTGCATGTTACACACCGTGTGAAAGTGTGTGAAAATGAGCGATGCTAGCACAGCATGGTGGTCACACTCGCGAGCTAACATGCTTGAAATTCCACAGCATAACAGAGGACCTAGGCAAAAATGTAAAGGTCATTTTCACACACTACGTCCACCAAACAGCATATACCCGAGGTATTTTGATCCGAGGACATGTGTGAGGTCCTCGGATCTTCGGAAGTCCTCAGAGCTGCGCTGAAATATATATCACACACGCACGCAAGCGCACATGCGCACACACACACATGCATGCGTGCGCACGCACACGCACACACACAGAGTCCTATGTTGTTGTTTGATTTGCTCTAGAAAAGTTTGGGCCACTGACAGGTGATTGACTAACACAATAATCTGTGATTTGAGTGTCTGTCAAAACTCATCGTGAACATCAGTCTTCTGCATTGAACTTTAGTCCATCTTTATCAATTTGGGCATAGCGACATTCAATTTTAGACAAAACTCTGGATCCGTAATAAATAATCTCTCACACTGTCAGGATTTTGTTGGAATAATGCAAACCCTAGTCCATATGATGAACTGTCAGCACTAACAATGAATGCATTCTTTGCATCAAAGTGCGCTAAGCAAGGTGACTGCATAATTAGATCTTTGGCCTTCATGAAAGCTAACTGTTGATCCCTGCCTCACACAAATTGCTGACCTTCCTTAAGGAGATCGTTTAGTGGCTATAACCCTTGATATTGGTGTGGGATAAATCGCCAACACAGTTACGCATTCCCAAAAATCTTAATACTTGCTTATTGACTGGTGCTGCAAACTTTGCAATAAATTTACTCTACTGGTTTCCATCCTAATGCCCTCAGCTGATATTTCATGGCCTAGATACGTAACCTTACTCACTCAAAACATACTTTTTTCTTTGTTAATGGTATTGCCTGTTGCACTATACTTTTTCAATACCTGATGCAAAGTTCTGTCATAGTTTTCCACAGTTTCCCCAAATACCAGCATGTCGTCAACGAGATAGACAACATTAGGGGACACCATCAAGTACCTGGGCAGGTATGGAACTAAAATACTCCTCAGCACAATTCAACCCAAATGGGAGCCATTTATACATAAAAGGAACAAATGGTGTGATGAATGTTGTCAAACGTTGGCTTTCTTTACTAAAGGTACCTGAAACAATCCAGAGTTAGCATCCAATTTACGGAAGGTCTCAGCACCGTAAGTTGAGACAAGGTATAGTGGACTTTGTGAATAGGGAACACTGATCATTGGACATACCTGTGTGATGGGCTGTAGCCTGAGTGAGCTAAGACTGAGTTTTTGAAATCCCCTCCTTGCACTGTTGTTCTCGCCTCCGCCGTGTGCGCTGCTATCCTCAATGCCTTCTCCTCTCACTATTGACGTGCGTGCGCACCCTCCTCCCCTCCGCTCGCCTTCTTTCGCGGCCTCTGCCTTCCGGACAGTTAGTCGCTAGCGGGACTTGGGCAGGCTCGCACCTCTCCTACTTCATTCCAGCCGGAACGACGGTAATCATGTACTCTATAGGACAAGTCAAGTAATGAATCTGGCTTGGGTAGGTAACTTTCCTCCGTCCAATTTAATGAGTGCTTTTCTTTGTTTGGCTTACTTGTAAACCCCTGAAAATCATGTGCTCAATATAAAGTTTGCATTTAAAGGTCTGTGTGTTCCTGCCTTGGTAATCTAACAACTTAGATGTTTTTACCTCTCCTTCCCCGTTCTTAATGTGACTTCCCACTGTTTTGCTTTAATTCTTTTATTGTACTGGAGTACGGCTTGAATACTGTACGCTGTACAAATTCTGCGCGACTCTGCTGTGGGTTTGAGTCCCGAGCGAGGGAGTGTTTTAGGGTGTGTCGTAACTGTGTCGAAGTTACGTTTTGTGGAGAAATTGTCGATTTTCGGCACCATGGCAGGTCAGGGCTCGAATTTTGTCATGAGAAAGGGCTATTTGGAACTACGTGAGTATTTGAATGAGGCTGGGTTACCCTTCAATCCTGTGGAGAATGTAACAGAGTTACGTAAGCGAGCAATTGCGTACGTTGGCAATCTGATGGGAGTAGGAGCGGCTGCATACGACAAATGCATACCTTTGGTGTCTAGGCCATTAACTGGGGCTCAATCAGTCTTATTGGGAAGTGTGTCTGGTGTACCGAAGTTAACTGTGAATGAACCGAGATCTGTATTGGTGTTTTTTGTTGAAGTGGATAGATTGCAGGTTACTAAGTTGGTAGATACGTTGTCTTTTTTTGGTATCATTGCTACCCAGGGTTACTGGATTGGCTTCTGACATCCTGTGTGATGTTATTTCGCGAGTTGGATTGTATGAGGAGTTTACGGGAAGAATTATTGAATCGGTAGTGTCGTCAAGGTTGTGGAAACCAGTGAAAGCAGAGTTTCTCAATTGCTTTCAGAGAATGGGAGAAACAGTTCCCGCCTACGAGCAGTCTGTGTATAACTATGCACAAGTGCTCAATCTGACAATGAATGAGCCTAAATTGGTAAGCAATATCCTGGATCACTTGAGGCCTGAAGTTAAGTTGCTGCACGCATTATTCCCACATCCTAACAACTTTAGCGAGTTGTGGAGTTTGGCTGTAGAACTGCAGTGAGAGAAAGATTTAAATGAGGAGTATCAGCGATTGACGGTGCCAGTTGTAAGTGAAGTTGCATGAGTTGGTGTTCAGCAGAGGGGGCGAGACAGTGGTCGGCCGAGGACTCCTGAAGGTCATGACACTCGAGGTGCTCGGACATCAGGCGGCCGGTTGGCAGCTGTGAGGGAAGATGACCGGAATGTGATGGGCGGAGGTAGGTGCAGTACTTGTATGAATTTTGGGTACAGAGTGGAGCTACGCCGACAACCCCCCATAGGATTGCAGCATCAAAGATGTTTCAGATGCGGCAATGTGGATGATTACCGAGTCGCTTATCTGGCGGGTAATGAAGACAGCCTTCCCGCGTAATCCCATCGCGGTGGAATAAAAGGCCGAAACGGGGGATAGTGTTTCGTGGACACTGAATGAAGTGCGAAAAAGATTAGTCGACACTGGGTCGTCGCATTCCTTTATTAAATTGTTGTGTCTGGCCTATGTGAAAGATAGGTGTCCGACTGTTGTTAAGGGCAAAGTGTATGGAGAAGGAGTGATGGCTTGTATCACCGGCGGACGTGTTGTTAGGTGTGAGCGATGTGTGTTGATGCAATTTAAGATTGGGAGGTTCTCGTTCTGGGGCTTGATTTTTTTTTTTGGCGGAGCACGAGCTGTCGTCGATGTTAGCCGTCCTGAGTTAAGATTTGTATGTGATCAGGACGTAAAAATTCAGTTGTGTGAACGCGTAGGAGTGTGTTATCCTCTGCAGGGTTAGGAGTAATGACGCCCGATGACACAAAGTCGTGTTGATGACTTGGTCCGACAATACTCGGAAGAACGTGCGATCCGACATATTGCTGTATAAATTTACCGTGACTAGCGATGTTCCAGTTCAACGTAATTTTAATTATTCTCCTCCAAAACTCCAGATTTTCCGAACCATTGTAGATAAATTGCTGAAGGAAGGGGTGATTTCACCTTCTAAGTCAGATTACGCATATTCAGTGTTTTTGGTGAGCAAGGGGAGTGGCAGAGGTTACCGGCTGGTGACTAATATGACTGCTGTGAACAAATTAATTAGGATTGATCCGTTTCTGATGCCTACTGTAGAGGTTGCTCTGCAGCATTTAGGGAAGGCTTGAGTCTTTTCCTTGCTTGACCTTAATCATTGTTTCCATGAGTGTTTGATACACCCTGAGAGCCGCAAGTACACTGCCTTTTGAACACCGTGGGCTCAATATGAGTTTAACAGAGTTCATATGGGAGGTTCTTTTGGTACTCAGGCTCTGTCGCGCGTGATAGACCATGTGTTGTCAGACTTGAAATTCAAGTTTGTAAGTAATTATATTGATGATATAGTTATTTACAGAGAGTCAGTGGAAGAACATGTGGTGCATGTGAGGAAGTGCTGGAAAGTCTGCGACGAGCGGGTTTAACAGTTAATCCCAGTACGGTGACTTCGTGTTCTGATTTGATCCAGTTGCTCGGGTATATTATTTCCGGTGGAAAACTGCGTATGGATCCAGCTAAGGTAAAGCCTATCATTAATTTTCCTGTGTGCCTAATTTCTTCACTGGCCTTAGGGCAGCTCAGGAACAAGATGAGGAATGTAGACAGTGGGAATGGCGGATCGCCGCTGGTGAAGAGCTCCCTTATGATCTGAAGGACGGATTGTTATGTTTTGTTGGGAGGAATAGAAAGAAAAAAATTGTTGTTCCTGAGGTTTTTAGGGCCGAGATATTGAAGTATTTTCACTCTTCTGCGTTTGAGGTGCATTTAGGACAGGAGCAAACATATGTTAAGATTGCTTCAAGGTTTTATTGGGCTGGTATGAGAAAGGATGTGAAGCAGTACGTGTCTCTTTGCCAAGAATGCCTGAGGGCTAAGGCACTGCAAAATGCTAGCGTAGGGCTGTATTCTATAGAGGATGTTTCCTATGTTTGAAAAACTGTGCACATAGACATTTTTGGTCCACTTGTACGTACGTGGAATCAGAACATTTGTATTCTAATTGTACTTATGTTTATCATTCGCATGCGAAATATGAAGACTTGGAACAATTCTAAAATACCTGTCTGAGAGGGTTTGGAGTTTTGTAGGGGCTCCAGTGAATTTGGTAAGTGATAATGCGCCTTATTTTGGAGCTCAGGAGTTATTTGACATGTTATCGCTGGGCTGTCCGGCACTAGACAAGTAGTCGTTATCCTTGTGGAAACACTCTGGAGCGCTTCAACAGGAACTTGAAGGTGGCTCTCACTGCCTTGTACCACAGAGACTATTCTATGTGGGATGAAGATATCGACTTAATTACAGTCTGATTCAACTCTTCTGTCCATGGAGTTAAACTACTACAGCCAGGACGTTCCTTGGGCGTGACTTGATCCACCCTCTGTTGAATGTGTGGAGTGTTCCATCCCCATCAATGCCATTGACCGATGCGCAACGGGAATTGCTGTCACAAGAGGTAGCTGGAAACTTGGAGAGCGCAAAGCGTCAGGTGCAGGCTAGGATCAACGCAAGCTGGGCTCCGGCAAGTTTTGCAGTTAGCGACCTGGTTTACTGTCATACTTATGCATTGACCTCTCGTTCTGCCGCTACAAGTAAATTGCAACCGTCCTTTGTGGGGCCACTCAGGGTGCTGAGGATACTTGGTCCAAACACCTTGTTACTTCAAGACCCAGAAACTGGGAAAGTGATCCGGAAGGCCCATGTATCCCATGTGAAATCAGTCCAACGTGAAGATGGCAATGATTAATGTGATGGGATAGTTGTTTCAGATCCAGTGCACGTCAGGCTTCAAGATCTGCCATTCAAGACCTTCGGTGCGGGCATGCCCTGTGTTGTTTGCGTTGTTTCGTGATGTTTGGTGTTTCCTTTTTGTGGTGTTTTGCATGTTTTGTTGTCGGCATTTGTGTAGTGTTTGGGAGTTTTGTCATGTTAACAGTGTTGGGAAGTACATATTTGTTGCTAAGGTTAGTTGTAGAACTTGTAGGTTAAGAAGTAGTAGTTAAGAGTAGAATTAATATAGGTTAGCTGACTAACATGCTTTGAATGGAGAATAATGAAGTGTGTTAATCATAAGGATAAAACTAAGTAATATTAAGATAGTTAAGTTGCGCGCTTTGTTTGCAAGTTTGATTTAATTATTTATAAGAAATATTATATTATAGTACCAGCTGGTTGTTTTAAATGTCTGTGATTTTTATCTTATTATTATGTAGTTTATATTATTGAATCATGGGGTAAACCAGAGGTAATTGAATTGTTGAATAAGTATCTGATTTAATAATCTATTTGTAATTTATTTGGAATGTTTATACAGGTGTTGACTTTAGGATATTATCTAAATATGGATATTTCTATGACGATAGTAAGCATACATAAATTTTATTGTGTTGTGATGGATCTGTCAAAGTTGTGATGATATGGGAAGTTGTATTTGTATCAGATGATGTGCCGTATATTGTGATTTTACAAATTGTGTATTCGTTGAAATTTTGGATTTTTCCAAATATTTACAGGGTTGCATTGTCTAGTCATGAGTTATAATATTATTTTGCTTTCATGTGGTGTTCCTGGGTCCCTCTCCTTGATGGCGCACATTCGGCTAGCGGGCTGGCGGTGGTGTTTCCCTTCGAAAGTCGTTAGAAGGGAGTCTGGATCTCACCTGTGCGGTGGTGACCGTTGAGATTTCGGTCTCATCTGAATGCTGCTCAGCTCTCCTCAGCCCTGTGCGATAATGCAAATACCCAGGTTGGACTGACATTTGTTAATTTTGGAGTACAACCCACCCATGCCTGATTGAACTGAATTAGTTTTCAATATTGAAGAGAAGAAGAAGATGATTAGGGGGGGGGGGGAAATTGTGATGGGCTGTAACCTGAGTGAGTTAAGACTGTGAGTTTTTGGAATCCCGCCTTGGACCGTTGTTCTCGCCACCGCCGCTGTGTGTGCTGCTATCCTCAATGACTTATACTCCCACTATTGACGTGTGTGCGAATCCCCCCTTCCTTTCCCCCTCCGCTCTCCTTCTTTTGCGGCCTATGCCTTCTGGACAGTCAGTCACTAGCGGGACTCGGGCAGGCTGGCACCTCTCCTACTTTATTCCAGCTGGAACGATGGTAAGCATGTAATCTAAAGGAATATTCAAGTCATGAATCCTGCTCGGGTAGATTCCTTTCCTCCGTCCGATTTAGTGAGTGCTTTTCTTTGTTTGGCTGACTTGTAAACTCCTGAAAATCATGTGCTCAATATAAAATGTGCATTTAAAGGTCCGTGTGTTCCCGCTTTGGAATTCTAGCAACTCCAATGTTTCGACCCCTCCTTCCCCATTCTTAATGTGACTCCCCGCTGTTTTGCTTTAGTTCTAAAACTGTGCTGGAGTACGGCTTCAATACCATACGCGGTACACCTGTTTAGCTCTGTGAAGTCACCACAAATTCTTACCCCATCGCCTTTGGCATTTACCATCATAGGAGCTGAGTACTCTGTCGGAACATCAACATGTGTGATGTCATCCAGTTGACCATCCTCTCAAGTTCCTGTTTCACTTTGTTTAAGAACAGTAGGGGAACTACTCTGGGACTTGTCAGCTTAAATGGTTTAGCCTCTGGTAGAAGGTGAATTTTCATGTCACTTTCCCATTTTCCTAGACCTGAAAACAAATTTGGAAACTCTGCTTCTACATTCACTCAGTGAACCACCTGAATCACTTCTAATGCCCGAACTGCATTTCTACCTAATAACGAATGAAGCAGTTTGTTAATGAAACACACTTTCATTAGTTACTTGTGTCCTTGATACAGTAATGTGAGATTTTTATAACATACTACTTCCAGACTACGTCCATCCGGCCCACATACATTAGGGACTCTTGTTCCATGTTGCAAGTCTGCTGAGTCCAGTATCTCACTTTGCATGCAGGGATAAATATCAAGAATCACTACTCATTGTGTACTGGACAAACTATTGATTTTAGACGTATAGTTTACTGATGAAAAATGTTTCTAATGACGTTCTAAGTAGTCCTACGTAAAAAAAAATTAGTAGGTTAGGTTTCGTAGGTTAGTTTACGTCAGGTTGTTAGGTTAGTTTACGTTAGTTTAGGTTAAGTTAGTCTAGGTTAGTTTAAGTGCAATTAGGTTACGCTAAGTTAGGTTAGTTAGGCTAAGTTAGGTTAGTTTTGGTTAGGTTAAGTTAGGTTACGTAACCTAACTTTACCTGGGTCAGGTTAGGTTACCTAACCTAAATTAACCTATACTAACCTAACTTAGCCTATCTTAAACTAACCTAACTTAGCCTAACTTAAACTAACCTAACTTAGCCTAACTCAAACTAACCTAACTTAGCCTAACTCAAACTAACCTAACTTAGCCTAACCTAAACTAACCAAACTTAGCCTAACTTAAACTAACCAAACTTAGCCTAACTTAAACTAACCTAATCTAACTTAAACTAACGTGATCTAACTTAAACTAACCTAAATGAACCTAAACTAACAAACTAATCTAACATACTAACCTAAACTAACCTAACCTAAAAAATAAATTTTTTAACGTAGGACTACTTAGAACGTCACTAGAAACATTTTTCGTCAGTAAACCTTATGTCTAAAATCAATAGTTTGGCCGGTATACGATGAATAGTGATTCTTGATATTTACCCATGCAGGGTATGTCAGTTCCCGTATAAATTAAAAATCCCACTGAATTATCCAGTTTTGCTGCTTCTATTTGTACTTTAAATTGATTAGGATGATATGTGTCATGTACAGCTCCTATTACAAGGCCCAGTTCCTCATTCGGAACTCAAAATTCACAGATGTGCTGAAGATTTTTCTTGGTCTTGCACATCCTAGCAAAATGACCTTTAGTTCACTGGAATAGCATGTGATGTTCTGGGCAGGGCAGTTATTTTTGCTGTGTGTCCGTCCACACTTCCCGCAGCTATCGCTTGTCCGCACAGATGATTGACCTCTGGCTTGATGATCACCAGAATCAAAACACTGATGTGGTGGTTTGCAAACTCAAAACGAGCACTGTCTACGATTGTAAACTGTCTCCAGCTTACTAAAAAGCCCCTTCATATGGATAACATTTACATGCTCTTGATTTCCACGCAACTATTGTGACTGTGATGCATGTAACTTGCCCTGGTGGCACATATTAGTGGCATCTTGAAGGTAATGGAACACTGAAGCTGCATTATCTCACTTAATGCGACGTCTTGCATGCTGACAGTGATTCTGTCGCGGATCAGCTTGTCTTTTGGGGTGCTATAGTCACAGACATTGGCGAGGTTATGCAGAGTAGTGATGAACTGTTCAGCAGTTTCCCCTGGTTGCTGAATTTGTAAGTTGAACAAGAATCTTTTAAATATGATATTTACATGAGGCTTGGCGTGCCTATCAGATGCCTACACTAATTCACAGTAAGTCCACCCACTCGTTGGTTTCTCAAACGTAACAATCACTTTGTTAGCTTTTTCCCCTAAAACGTACATGAGAAAGCCGATCCTCTCTTCATCCTGGCATTTGTTCTGAACACTTAGATTTAGGTAGTGTACAAATCAAACTTCCCACCTGAACCAGGCATTGGAAATTTAAATTCAAAGGACCTGGTGGTTTAAGCTGTTTTCCAATTACTAGCAATGACTTGTTACTTTTTTCTTTGTCGCTGCTGTCTGCCATGTTTGATGTTTACATTTCAACAAGAGTTCAAGATAAAGCTTTTAATTAATCACAAATAATTGTCTGATGAACACCCAGGATCCCACTTCTGACACCTTGTATTATATCATACTCAGCAGCTTTAAAAAATTAGACGTTTACTGGAGTGATGGTGTACCTTGACTGCTTACGTAGCCCGCCTCGTTACTCGTGGCCTTGCCATAGACTGCTTGATACAACAAATAAAACAAAACAGGGAACTTTTATTATGTCCACTCATAGACAATATAAACACACTGCCATTCTGAGGAGAAAACCAAAAAGACCAGCATATACGAAAATTAAAGATAGCCTTAACATATCCAAAACAGGCAGAACGTAAATACATCCAGTTAGCTAGATGTTACGGAATAACAGGAAACTGGGAAATATATTATAAAATAAACACTCCAGCAAGTGAAAAGCGGTTAACAGTGATACTAAAATATTTTCAACAAAAAATAATACAGACACATCATGATGTTCTATTATGTGTCTGCCACTTCGGCACGTTTCAAACATTAGCTAAAATAAAACAGGGATACTATTGGGACTCAATAGCTCATAATGTAAAATAATATGTTAAGAATTGCTAAATATGCCAATGAGTCAAAAGTGGACACAAGAAACCCATGGGCAAGTTACAGCCAGGTAAACCTGCATACATAGAAATGTTTGTGTACAGATAATAATTGTTAGCAGGCCAGATTTGATATAAGTGCCACACTTTGTTGTCTCGTGGCAAGTCAGTCATTGGTCAGTCTTTCACTCAGGGTCAATTACTTGTAGTCCATCATGTAATCAGTCAGTGCCTCATAATCATTCTTGTCAATTGTAGTGATTCACTCACACACACTCTCAGAATCAGTCTGTGAGATGACATGTGATCAAGACAGTCAGGCCATTTAGGTTCAGATTGTGTGGTTGCAATGGCCCTACTTGTGCCAAAATGTAGTGCCAATATGTTTTAAGTAGTTTATATGTCATAGCTCCCCTTTTCAAACTTAAATTGGTTATGCTAAGGATTGTATCGTTTCATAAAGAATCTGCAATTTCCAAAACAACAGGCTAGCTGCAGTCCATTATGTGTACAGGTCCGAAATTGAGGGACGTCTCACTAGGAGTATGGTGGAGAAAACAAAACATTAAGTATTCATGTTTCATTAATTAGTTAATTGTAAAATTTTATTAAGATATGTTCGTTGTTTGATTATTTGCAAACACTTTGTAGGTCTAGGAGACACACAAAACAATCTACAGAAGTCTGGTGAAATTCTGCTTAAAACACAAGTATACTTAAAGAATAATCTCTGCCAACTAGTGGTTTACTGTAAATTCACGCCATTGCACTATTTATGACAAGAAATTATATAACATAATATTTTTTAAACCCTTACATTTCTACCTGGAACACTTTTAAACTTTGGTAATTTGTTAATCATCTTATTTACATTAAAACTATCAGTTAATTTTAATTAAAATTACTTAATTTCAGATTTCCCTTTTTGACACTTTTATAGTTTTGTATTTGGTCTTTCCAGTAGGTGTCAAGTTTGAACTTATCTAACTAATTAATGTTTTTAAAGTATTGTACGCATTAAACCTGGACAGGTGAAACCTATAACCTGTATAGGAACTACAATAAATTTCACGATCCTTCTTATACTAAGTTTCAGGAAAACCGCTGGTAACAGCAGCGACTGCTACATGTTCTACCAGCCTCCCCAAACCTGTTTTTAGTCATACAATTATAATGAGCTATGACTTTTAGATCATAGCTGATGAAGTATGTGTAGTACTTTGTAGTGGACGTAACTGTTTTTAGGAATAGCTTGTTGCAGGTCAGTTGTGTGATTAGTTGTGAATTTATTTTGTGTTGAAGTCTAGTAGGGGCCTGCACTGGAATATTTATAAGCTACATAACTCCCATTAGCCCTTACGCTACTAAGTTGGTCAGTACACTAGTGTGAATCACAGGTTGGTTTGTGCTAGGAGACTAAATTTTTTTATTGCTAGCAATTCATAAAGGAAGTATTATTGTGAAAATTAAGTAGAGAGAACTTCATGATTTTTTTTTTTGCATTAAAGATAATTTTTTGATCAATGATTTTATGTTATGTTTAGCTTATTTAAAAAATTAAATTATACTGAATTGTGGGACAACCTACTCCTGTTGAACAAAATCTTTACATTTAAAGTTTATTTTCAACTTTTCACTTAATACTGCTACAAAACAAAGCATCAATTATATTGATAGTCTTTTTTTTTTTTAGCCTTAAAACAAAATAAAAGATGTAAGTACTGATTTTATATAATTCTTTGTTTAAAGATTTTCTGTTGCAGTCAGATGGCATTTTTTTTTTAAATGGGAGAGAATACCAGGTCATAGTTACGAAATTATTATATTATCAGCCATTCTTGATATGTGTGCCAAATTTCAAATTATTTGGATGTCTGGAAGTGGGTGAAAATTTATTTGAAAGATTCCATTGCATACATCAATACACTTTTAAAACTAAAAAAAAAAAATCGATTGTAAAACACATATAACAAAATAATTTTCTGGATTTCAATAAAAACCTATTATAAATACACTTGCAAGTTCTAATTTTGTTTGCAACAGGTTGTCCAAGCGAAACATGTAGATAACTTGTGATTTCTACACTTTGTGCGCATCCCTCCATTTACTCAAGTTTCGTAACATGCACTGTGGGCTAGTAATGAAGCAATGTTTTAAAGATGAATGCTACACCTACCATACTGCCGTTCATGCCACCTCACTCCCACGCTGGCAGTTACTACCACGTTTGGACCCTACAGTAAATGTGGATAATGCCATCTAAAACTTGTGCTCCTAATAGTTTGTCACCAAATATATAGAATAGGAGTGAGAGAATGAGTGAAAGATTTTCGTCAGCATTTAACATCGAGGTCTTTAGCGCTGGTGAGGGGTAACGCGTTGCGAATGTGGAACAGCGCCGGACTGAAGGGACAGGGAAAACGGGAGATCCCAGAACAAACCCACCAACGAACGGTATCATCTGGCAAGATTCCCACATGCGAAAATCTAGGGACAGACCCTGCAGATAATCGAGCTCGGATCACCTTAGTGGGAGGCAGATGGTCCGACCTTTTAGCCACCCCGGCCCTCTACAAAACTGAAGTCTGATCATGATATAAACAGCCACATTGAATCATTCTATCTAATCCATCGTTACTCTGCAAGGCTACATCACTGACCGTATCAAAAGACCAAGTCCTTCTAATGTTTGTTCCTCAATGCCAATGCCCGTTTACACAGCTTACAATGTCCCAACCTATCAAAGCATAACGATGAGAGTATCACAATTGCTACGGCATATTCTATCTCCTGATCTCAATATTAATGAAAATTAGTAGTCTCTTTTTAGATAAAACTGTAAGTTTACTTTCTACCTGTATTACCTTAAAGGGAAATTGTCAGTAATTGAAAAACTGCACAGAGCCTCTATTTCTTCAATCTAAAGCTGCAAGACGTACTGCCAGCCAATACTAATAGTTATTGTAATTGTACTGTTTGTTAAATGCTACCACATTTCTGTTGTCAATCCTTTAAAATTATAAACTCAATATCAAACTAAAAAATGAAAATACTTACGATGTTCCACTTCACCAAAAAAATGTGGCTGTGCACTGCATAATTCAAAGTTACTGCTACTGGAAACTCGAAAACCAGAGGCATCAGTACCATATCTAGATTGCTGAACACGTGGAGGTATATCTGGTGGATGATCAGAACTTGCAATTTCACTATTGGCATCCACAACACTGCTTGTCAACTTAAGAAGGGCACCACCTCGTGTTCGATCTCCATTGGACAATCCACTTGCCAAAATATTCCGACTGAAAATAAGTTCCTCAAATAATTTACATAGTGTGTGGACATCTTATGCTATAACTAAGGACGAAATTAATACAAATGATTTATTTTTGTCTAATGTCTGACAGTTAAAACAGCAAAACCATATTAAACTGTATTTTCTGTTCTTAAATTGTACAAAAGTAATGCAAATATAGAAATAAAGAAATAAGTTTTTTGATTTTTTTGCACTAAGAATTCTCACAATAAAAAATGTAAAAAATCTGTAATTATTAAAGAAAACTTTATAGCAAATTAAATATGATTTGTAAACATAAAACATAAAACACTGTTATGTAAAATGTAATTAAGGTAACTGGGGGAAAGACGTAACACTTAAGGAATTTTAAAGTCATAACATTTAAATATAAATATGCAATAAATATTAGGATAGGATAATACATATATTGGACATTTATTTAAATCAGTAATGAGATAAGTTTGTTAACATTTAAGTTTAAATAAAAATTAATGAAATGTAAATACACTTTATGACTAGAACCTTACCTCCAGGCAAACTATATAATGCAATTTCCTGCTAAAAAATTATGTACGCTATGTTTTAATACATGCCAAGACAGTCGTGGATACGAAAATGCATTGATGAAGTAAGCTAACTAAATAGATCATGTGTGTTTCAAGTTAATGATAAAATACAATATAATTGAAGGTAATACACCCGGGATCCAATAGAAACACGGAATACGATACGGCAACTTTAAAAATTGCGGAAAAATATTATCTATGGACTCAGTTCTTCCCAATGCAATAGTTGGTGGCACTGATAATGTGATCATTATAAAGCAATGAATATTTTTGTGATTGCCAGCCCTGTTTCTGAGAAGAATTGCCATTCTAGCATGAAAGCAGCAAGCTAGTAAGCCAACTTCTTAAGCTTTGTATTGTGCAACAAGTATTTATTTTGAATTTTGTTTGGTTTGATAGCTCCAGAAATGGTTGCTTAAAAACATGGATACTATGTTTGAAAAAAAATTGTTTTGGAAATATTTGAAGGAGGGTATTAGATCGAGGAATATGAATGTAACAACATCACCTTTGATCAGATAGTGAAAAATAATGTTTGTAAAATATGTGGTTATCATGGGGAAGGACACCATGGATAATATGCAACTGTAGTAAAACGTATTTTTTAACTTTATTTTTCTGTTGGAAAATACTCTTCTGTGATGTGACAACACAGTCTCGCAGCTATGCACATTAGACCAACAAACAACCTGTAAGAACAGAGCAACCATTAATTTATTGTGAAACCCTTGTCGAACTGTCAAGTCTTTGACAAAAATGCAGCGCCGCCACTGCAGTTTCCCTCTCTTTGCTCCCCTGTCACCTATTCTCATTTGCCTGCCGTTCACTTCCTGGTCTGCTGCTGCTGCTTTGTCCCCCCCTTCCCTTGTAGTTGTACACATGCGTTTGAAAATATCATGTATTTTGATACGTGACAGACTAGCTACGAAAGATGACACAAAACAATATAATTTGTTTTTATTACATCCACATCTTTTTTAACTACAGAACTGAAATCAGTACAGATGGGTGAAATGAATAACTTGACATTTTAGAGGTTGGCGTGAAAGGTACAAGAAACTTGACACCTTCGTTGACATTTACAACAAAGCTTATAATTTCATTGTTCAATATTTTTTCCTGTGTTAAATAAAAGTCAAAGTCACTAATTAATGAGATTTAATGTAATTTTCAATTGACATGGTAATAGAATTTATACCATCAAATGTTAATAACACTACTGCAAAAAAAAAACTGCTCTGGGGCATAATTGTGTTAACCTAGTTAGCAGCCAGTAACTGCACGGAATATACTGTCGCAACGTTAGACAAAAGGGGTTTACAGGTGCAAAGAAGAGGGATGGGGTGAGATGTCGCAGCTGTGATAAAAATGTTTCCTTCCCATTCGACATGCGCCGAAGGGCAGGCGACCCTGTAGCAATTTTTCCAGCATAAAAAATAAGTTTTTGTTGGCGGATCCTTTCTCCCTCCTCTCGTATCTTTCTCTCACGTCTTCCCCGTCTCCCGCAGATGTCAACAAACATTATGCTTCTCCACCCCTTTCCTATAACATAAGACTGCTTGCAAGTAGCTTTTATTTTTTCCGTAGGTTTTAAAAAATTGTTTCAGCCATACCATTCTACACAGAGTTGTTCTATGTTAACTTTTTCCTTAGTGTTTATTGTTTCAGGTATCTTTTGTTACAATAATAAACACTCTATTTCAATCGAAAATTAATGAATCACTAACTAAAACTTTCACGGCCATGGCTCAAAGTTGATACACGATAAAGCATTCAGTGAATGAATGAGACTGTGAAACGCTGACCTAAGCAAGGACGGCGTGGCGGCAGTGCGGAGAGATGCTGACGGCATATACTTATGCGGTGTTGCCAGATCGTGACTTTGTGCCACAACTGAGCCTGTCTGAGATTAAAACTGCATTGTAAACTGTAGATACTATTCATATTACAATATTTAACAATTATTAATGTTACGTGTTAATGATTAAACATTAAAGAAATTTTTACCGACATTTACGTCAACATACACATCATTCAGGAGTGTTTACACTAAACTTGAAAATTTTATTGGTATTGAAAATACACTGTCATTAGCCTCATTAAAAATTATATTATGTATATCTGCTCAAACAAAATGAAAATGTGGTCGGCAACTATCATGAAATAGTTTAATTTTTAATTATTTCATGTAAATTCAATTTAAAATTTTTCAAACACTTTTTAAGTTATTTTGCACCAGTTACATGTGTTTTGTTAATATACCAAAAGCTCTTAAGGGGTCTCCCTACCTGCTCTTCAAATACATTGCCACGAGTTACGACTATTCTTTTTTTGAAGAAATTATTTAACACACATTATATACGTAAATCTACTAAAAGAACACACACTTTAAACTCTGTCGTTATAGTTTTAAAAATTCGTCACATCTATTACAAAACTTATTTTCTGGCCCCTCAATATTGTCGGCGTAGTTTTTGACTTCTACTGCAAAGTACCAGGTAGAAGCCCCTATACTACTCCAATCATTCAGGATCGTGATCAAACAGGGAAACAGGGAAATAACAACAAAAAAATATTTATCTTGGGTGGTCAAGAAGGGTTGGGAAAGGTAAATAAAAGGGGTTAAATCCTAAACAAGAAGTAGGTTTCAGAAAATAGATCCATTCTACACTCAGTCTTACTGAGTGTAACACTTAAATAACATTAATTCGGGGAGAGGGGGTTTGACTGTAGTTGTATATGGTCAGACATCCCACTTCCTACTGACTTAACCTAAACACAATATTCAGAGTAACCCTTCTGCTACAGGCTACTCACTTGGCTTTTCTGCGAGAGGAAAATAAACTATTTTCAGGGTCTCAGTTCACAACAATTCATTAAGACAACTTGAAACGTAAATGTTGTTATCAAAACAAAACAAATTTATACTCATTAACATTAGATGTGCGACTTCTCCTGTAACCAAATAACTAGAGGTAGGTCCAAGTAACCTACACTCCCATCCAATTTCAAAGTGAACTAAACAGAATACAGACTAACCAAAAAGATTAAGTAAGAAGATTCCTAAATTCTCAAACAAATAATGAGTAACCTGGGACTTCTCAAAAATTAATGATTTAAAACCTTAATTTGTGTAGGGGAATGTAAAAGTAATTTCGAGCCAGCTGGCATAGGTGCATACTAAACAAAAATAATTTAAACGACGTGACCATCTTTTAATTTAGATAAAAAAGATATGATCGGCTTGACTAACCTTTATAAAATAAAGATAACTCTGTACAAGGTTGTGACCACATTTATTTCTAACAATTTCTTTTTTGTTTTTCTTCTATTGAAACTGGAACACGACTCTTTACTCTCAAACTACTTCACATTTTATACCAGACAAAAAAAAAACCGGAGCCGATCGAGAAGTACGTCATAACTCGCACTTTGTAAAAATAGACAGAGACATAATTACCTTACTTCTGAAGAACTGTAGTGATTGCATCGCCGGGCTGCTGCTGCCAGACCGCACCCCTAACCTAACCTGACGGCCTATTTTAAAAAACTCGTCTCCAGCGGACGACCTACTTGTCCTACCTAAATTTCCATGTTATCCTAAACAACACTCTACAGATGGTTATTCTATTTAAAAGTTATATTTGTACTTCGCTTGGTTTCTTTTTCCGTCGCTTCCTTTCTTGGGCTCGCGCCATCTTTTCAGCCATTCTCTTCCGTGTCTCGTCGACAACTCTCCCCCCCCTGGCCTGGCGATTCGAACAAAACACGGTCGCAGCACACACACCCACTCTCCCTTCACCTCCTCTACCATCTAGCTCTCGTGCCCCAAAAACCAAGGTTACCGCACGTCTTGCGCTCGTTGGAAACGATTTATCAGCTCAAACTAGCCTCAAGCAGTCCAGGGAGTAAAGAACAGAAGGTGAAGGGGGTGAAGCACATGACAGCTTTTTTGTCATCCGTCAATTGCAAAACTTAGTGCGTGCTCATCCTGCATTAAGTTTGGCAATCAAAGGACGATTGCAAGCGCATCAGGTACCACTCCCCTACCCACCATCTCCACGTTCACCGCCAGCGTGCACTGCGTTTTTAAACTGCGGGCACCGTTCGTCCTAGTTGGCAAAACAAAAATGTATCAACTAATCTGCCAACCTACTTTGCTGTACGAACATGATGCAATACTACTGCCTCAAAGCGTGATCCTGAGTGCCTAGGCACAAGGCCATAATTTAAAAAAATAATTATCTAAAGAAAATAAACTGTAATATACTTAAAAAAAAGTGTGTCTACATAAGCTTATGAAAAAAAAAATTCCAAATTTTATTAAAGAAATTTAAAGTTCAAATTTTACTGTTGTGACAATAATGGCAATTTCAGACTGCTGTAACCGGAAAATTAATTACTGGATTCGAAAAACACAAGTATAGAAACAAGCATTAAACTTTGAACTTTGCTGTCCATAAATAAAATAATGTGGCCACTGCTTAAAGTCCCATAGGGAAAAGGATAATATCAATGCACTGCATGCCATCTAAGTGGCTTGCGTGAAGAGGCGATAATACAGTACATACTTAGGTTAAAGGCACTCTTACTGCTCCTGCCTCACACACACAAACACTGCCTATCTAGGGAGAGCACCTTAAAGACTTTGTCTTACCTAATCCCATACCCACCAAGTTTACATAAGATATCAATGTTAAATTTAATTAATTCTCAAATGACAAATTTTGAAGATTACTCTTTGAAACAAACATGTTGTACAAAAAATTTCGTAAATATTGCAATAGAAAAGGAACTAAACAAGTTATCAGAGAACTTTTCAAATAATACTTAGACACTAATTATTACACATAAAACTGACAACGTATCTAATAAGGGAGTGTTCTAGATGTTTTAAATAAAACAATGTTGTCTGAAAGATTTATTTTGCTACTAATTTACTTAGACTGAGTTAATTTTAACACTGATTCCTCATTTTAATGATGTGGATGCAAGTTTGAAGGCACGAGCGCTTAATTACCCCTTTATGATTACCGTTTCATTTGCCTTTGTAATATTTATTCTTAAGATTCCACTATACACTTTATGTACAAGTTCTAGGTTTCAAGTCGTAATATTAGTTTTACAGCATAAGTTAAAAATGTGTTCAGGTAGAAACAATTTCCTGTGCCTGTTCTTTAACATTATTGCGCTAAATTTGCATTACTTGTAAAATACAATTCGTAAACAGCAAGAGAAAAAAATTTATACACGACTTTTTCTCATACTGTTTACACATTGCATGTAACGTGTAAAGCAAATTTAGCGAAAAAATTATAACGTACGTATACATTAAAATGGTTATACCAAACACATTTTTTTATTAATACCGTAAAATAAATATAACGGCTTAAAAACCAATAATTTGTACCTCACGAGTATAGTGGAATCTTAATAGGAAAAATTCAAATTTTTCAAATAACTGCACCATTACTTTTATCACCACTTACAGGGTTGATCCTGATGTACTGCTTGTAATAGGTAAATTACATAATTAAAAGTTTAGCAATGCAGAAATGGACTTGAAATTCAAATTTCAAATATCGATGTTAAAAATAAAATTTGCCATTATTAATACACGCAGGACTAACATGTAAATTCAGTGACACATTTAAGAAACACTGTAATGTCTGACTGTTAAAACAGTCACCAAATAAATTATTACAAAATTTGTTGGAACAGAGGACCTTCACTTAATCTAGACCTCAGTCAAACCGTATTCATATTAAGTGAACTGAATCTGGAATCAGAAATACTTTCATGATCATGTTGACACCGTTGGTACAAGACGTGACTGACTTATAGACTGAATTGATGGTTATGAGGGTGGGCGCCAGCAATACTCCCCAGTTTCACATTTCGAGACGCCATTATTTATTTATTTATTTAATGTCTATGTTTGTGGCGACGTTAAGGCTTTCGCCTTCCCTTACACTTAACCACGTTTTATACAATTAAAATCATAAATGTGTGACAAACAAAAATAAAACTATAACTACAAGAAACACTCAAATACAAAATTAATATAGCAAAAATGATTCATTAATTTAGCCAGATGCACTAAAAAATTTTTAACTGATTTTACATATAAATGAATACCGAAAGTATAATAAACAAAGTTGAATATTTGTAGTGAAACTATAAATATGCCATTAGGTGTTTTAAAAGAATACAATTTTGTGTATGCTATCTAAATATTCATGTATAACAACATAGCTATAGACTAATCTTGCGGGAGTTAATGTGCATCTGAGTAACAGCATTACAGTATACAATAAATGCATTGTTGATAAGAGAGAAAAATTATGTCATGTAATATACATTTGTATATTCATATACAAACTGGTTAAGTAACTGCATGTCTAATAAGATTTAAATTTTGAACTAATTTTAAATTCTAAACACATAAAAATATACCTAACGAATACTAGTACAAATACATAGTAGCACCACACCTCTACTCCACGAGATATTTAGATTATAACAAGTATGCTTTTAAATAGCGTTTCCAACTGCTCAGGTTTGAGCATGTCTTTAATTCACTGGGCAAATCATTCCACAACCGAGCACCAGACACTGTTAGAGATTGGGAGAAAAATTTAGTTTTATGTTTAGGTACCATGAGTAACAATGTTCTGCCGGAACATGTGTGGTGATTATGATTTATACTGAGTGACTGGAATCTGTCAAGAAGATATTTAGGACTTCTGGTTGTAAGAGTCTTCTTAAGCAGGAACTGTGAGTGCAACCTGCGTCTTTCTTCCAGTTCGAGCCACTTGAGATTTTTGTAGTAGTGGCTGACATGGTCTCGAGGTTTCAAGTTAAATATATAACGTACATAGGTGTTTTGTAATCACTGTAGTCTTGCAGCTAGTTCATATGTTACATCACTGTACACAACATTGCAGTAATCAATGATAGGGAAAATAAGTGTACAATTAGTTTTTTCGTACCTACTGGAAGAAAGTTTTTTATGTGCTTAAGAGAATGTAGAGACGCAAATACATTCCTGCAAATTTTATTGACATGATCTGTCCAAGTAAGAAATTCATTAATTTTAATGCCTAAATTATTTACTGTTTTGGTCATAGCAATTTGTTGGTCTTATACGAAGACCGTGTTGATATTGAGTGAAGAGATCATACTTTTTAGTTTCTCTTGATCCAATTATAATGTATTGAGTCTCAGTGGCATTTTTTTGCAGCCCATTATTTTTGGACCAACGAACAACATTGCACAGATCAATGTTAACTTGATCAATGCTTGCCTTCAGTTTACGGGGTATATCACTTATATATATTTGGAAGTCATCAGCATACAAATGGTAATTCACATACTCCAAACACTCTGGCAAATAATTTATGAACATAGAAAAAAAAAGTGGTACAAGTACTGTGCCCTGGGGGAAACTACATGGCACACTGCTCCAACTAGGAAAAGAATGGTCTAATTTAATGCATTGTTAATGTTCCTTTAGATATGATCTAACCCAATTCACTGCATCGACGGAAAGATGGAAGAATGAATTTAATTTCTTTAAAAGTAATTTATGATCTACAGTGTTAAATGCCTTACTGAAATCGAGAAATATTAGTACAGATAGTTTTCTATCGTCCATATTTTTCCTTATATCATTTGTGATATGTATTAAGGCTGTAGTCGTGCTATGATTACTCTGAAATCCAGACTGAAGTGGAGATAGTAGGTCATTTCTATTTATATAACCATAGAGTTGTTTGTGTTCAATGTACTCAAGCGCTTTAGATAATGCTGGCTAGACACTTATCGGCCTATAAACTTTGACATTACTAGGGGATTTGACTTTAGGAAATGGCCTTACATAAGCAAATTTCCATTGGTGTGAGAAGACCACAGTTTTTAGAGAGATGTTGAATATATCTGTTATTGGACTAATAACAAATTGATAAACTTTTTTTAAGAACGTTATTGGGATGTTGTCTGGGCCCAAAGCATTATATGTATATTGGTTAATTGCGTGTACAACTTCAGTTATCGTTACGTTATGGAACGAAAACTTTTTGTTATGATATGAGGTATCTACCGAATTTTCTTCCTCGAATTTATAGTCGGCATACGTTAAGTTTATCTTGTTGGGTACTTCAACAAAATAAGTGTAAGTTCTTCTAACGGCATATCTGGTGGCTTACTTATTCTTGGTTTACAGCCGAAACCCAAAGTTCTAAGGCTTTGCCACAAAACTCTAGATGATGATGCAACTCATAGTAAATTTTCAGTGTATTGTAATTTTGCTTTCCTGACAACATGTGCGTACTTATTACGCAGTTGCCTATAATCCTGGAATAACTCGACAGCTAGTTATCAGCATTTTTGCGAGCACGTTCAAAAGAGAGATACACAGAGTCACGTTTGCACATAAGTTCTTGTACTGGGTTAGTAATCCACAGGGCAGGTGGTCGCTTTACATATTTAGTTACTACTGGCACGTTCTTATCCATTAGACTCGTAATGAATGAGTTCAAATAATCTACTTTTTTATTTATGTTTTGGGTTTGGTATATATAGTGCCATGGCAAGGACGCTGCGTCAGAGAATAATAATTCTTCATTAAGTTTACGGTAATTTCTAAACGCTATTTGGTTAGCATTGGTTTTATTATGCCTGACATCAAAACATATATAAATTATATCGTGGTGAGAAATGCCAGGAGCAGCAATTTGTCCACTTGTAGCAATTTTGTCCTTGACTGATGTGAATATTCGATCAAACCAAGATTCTGAATGTGTAGTGTAATATGTTGGTGACAGATTGTATAATGTAAGATTACAGGAAGTGAGCATGCCGTGCAATCTTCGGCTGTCGCTTGACTCACATTTAAAATCAGTATTAAAGTATCCCATGACGATTACATTTTCATAGCAGTGTCTTAGTGCCATTTAGACCTGCTTCATAACTTACAATATCCATAACTTTAGGAGGTTTATATACGACTGACAGCAAGACTTTGACAGATGAGAGAACCACTTCTACAAACAGGTATTCGGCAGATAGGAGATGGGTAATACAATATTATTTTAGCTCTAATATCATTCCTAACGTAAACTTTTTACGCCTCCACCTCTTTTATTTTCTCGATCATTGCGATAGAGATTATAACCCTCAAGTGAAACAATACTACCAGGTAGTGTTGGTACCAGCCAGGTTTCTAAAACTAAAATACAGTGCAGCGTCAGAGCAGCTACGATTGCCTCTAGTTCATGTTTGTGAGCTACTAAGCTTTGAGCATTCAGTGAATCACTTTCAAGGTCTCGGTGTAGCAGTTTAGTAAACTTTCAAGCAGCTGACCGGAAGGGGGCTATTCATACTTGACAAGGGAGAGAGCGGGGGTGAGGGAGATGGAGGGTCTTCATTGTCGCTAGCGGTTGCCAAGCACAGTTCCTGCAACAAGGGCGCGACTGGACTCAGGGATACCAACTGTGTTTCTAATGGGAGAGATCTGACCATAGAAAAAAATACAGCGTTGTTTTGTACTCAACATCCGCGGAAATAGACGAATGATGCAATACAGTAAATGCCACCGAGTCGCATACACATAGTAAAAACTGATTTGAAAAAAATATTACACTACAAAACTCAAATATGATGATGAACTTCTTAAAATTACCTAACCTTACAACACTAGCTAAAATTTTATTTGACGTAATATAAATAACACATGGACATAACCAATACCCCTGACTCCGCTGTTAAATCAATTGTCATAGTTTCCTACTTGTTGAAATGTACTCTCTGCGGCCATTTTCTCTTAGAATAACTATTTTACCATCATAGGTCCAGCACTGTTTTTCTTTCGCGTCTCTCAACAGTCGCTGCCGCTCAACAGTGAGAGCTTCTGTTATAAGAATAGGAGTGTTTTTAAGCGCTCGCTTTGCATGAAACACTTGTTGCCGTTGTTGGTACGTCACAAACTTGACTATGATAGGCCAAGCACCCTCACGCACAACATCTGCAACAGTCCTCTTCAGTTTCCCAATCCGATGAGTGCGATCTATGTCTGTATTGTGAAGGTTAATAATAAGTTTAGTGTTAATAATGTCGAGCACACAATCTGTGGTGTTTTCACCAGGAGTTTCTTTCACCCCGTGCACAAGTAAGCAATTTCTCCGGCTGTACTGCTGATGTTCATCAACTCGCTCACCTTGTGTACTTACAGTCTCCTTGACAGCCTGCAGCTCCTGACGCAGTCCCCTAAGTTCCTCTTTAAAACTCCTGGTAAATTCAGCAAGATCGTTGCTGAGGTTCACCAGAGCAGTCTTACATGTGCCGACATCCACGGGCTGCGTGCTGGCCAGGGTCTCGAAGTGCCGCTCTAGGTCTCGCAGCTGTTGGCAAACCTGTTCTTCCAGGCTGTCAAGCTTCTTGCCAAGGTCTTTATTAGGCATTTTGAATCGGTACACTAAATATCACAAATTTCGACACGCAGATGCTAAATATTAAAACATATATTCACAGGAAATATGTCCCGCTACACTTCTATAACTTTATTTATATTTCTGACTGTGTTGTTCACCGTTAAAAACCTGGAAAATCAGGAGCCCTCAGTTAATCTGCCTATCCGCGTTCTGCCAGGGGATGGGTGTTTTGATCACATGCCTAGTGATTGTCTCATTCCAGGCATGATGATGGTTTAGTTTTATCTGACATGAACACAATTGTATGATAGGGGCGAATAGCATGAAAACAATACTATCCCTTTGCACCATGATTTATTACTATTGAATACAGCGTGCCTGAATGAATTCTATGCTATGTCAGTCTAATATGTGGCGGTGGAAGGAAACCGTGCTCGCGCATATATATTCTGTATGAGTTGAATGCGGAGTTGTGCAGGGTGCTTCCACGGCATTTGAAAATGCAACTCCCTATAGAGCAGAGAACCAATGGCCGCTGTGACAGACCACGGTTTTGCTTGGGAAGCGGGCGTGGATGATGAATGTATGCTGCTGTTCCGAACTATTTGATCGTATGGTCAAACCTATCCCCGAGGTACGCAATGGTATGGTATGGTGATGGCTGGCACAATGCAGATAATGGTACTCGCTGATGAATGTGGCTGCATGCAATAAATGAAATGCAACTTACGTGAACCGTATATGCAAAATGACACAGATGTATAAATAAATGCACAATGTCCCTTTGTTCACTCTACAATGATGGTATGGCGTCGTCGGTGATGAGCACATGGTTTCACAAAACTGAATGTAAAATATAAACTAATGCATGTAAATGATACATAATTATGTTACTGAATAATACAAACATGCCCTGACACGATTGACAATTAAAAACACTGAATAATCTTCATAGACATGCGGATGACTGCAGAGTACAAAGTCCCTAGCCACGTGGCACAAACAAAGCGTACACACGGTTTTAAAATAAAGTATAATTTACGGTAATAATGATTAAATGAAGCGGAAAGGCACTTTCTGGAGAAATACTTGGTGATGTGTACAAGAAATGATGGTCCGGTGTATTAAATACCTACCTCAATGAAACAACGATGGAGCAAACACGGACAGCGTCTTACCTCGCCAGAAACCTTCAACGAACTGCACAGAGGAACACGGCCGCTGATGGCTCATGGCCTATATCCGGGGCGTTCACTTCCGGCGCCACACACACATGACTGTTTTATTTTAAATGAATTATTACGTTAAATGTAAAAAAACGGCACAAAATGAATTATACAGTCTAAAAACAGGATAAATGTCGACTCAGGCATTGGAGCCCTTAAAAATACATTAATTATGCTTTTAAATGTTCAAAATGAGTTGGCCAAACCTCGGAACATTTCCGGGCAGCGGATAGAATGTCTGTCGTGACCACTTTGAAAAAAAAAAGTAAAAAAAAAAATATAATAGACATACACAATTAATGACCCTGTGGAAAAAATACATGCAAAACACTAAAACACTAACGTAATAAAATATTTTATGAGTCTGTGGTCATGCACATGCTTATTCTTATGTATTTATGGCGACGTCATGGGCTTACTGCCCCTGCTGGACCTTGCCCGGCATCAAACGACCCCTCTCGTGGAGACCATAACGTCGCTGCCTCATCACCTCTACTTTTTGCTGACCTGTCCGGGCTTGATCTGGCACATCTGCCTGCAGACAGACAGGACATGGCAATGGTGGCAACCCTTCTCGCCTGCATCTCTATGGCGTAGGGCAGTCAATTGCTCTTGATGGTTCTCCTGCTCGCTTGCATCGGTTCTGGTTGGTAGGCGTGACATTGGCCAACCTGCGTATGGCAGTCCTGGTATGTCTGGGTGTGGTGGTTACATTATCATGGAAAGTGTGTTGTTGGCACTCCTGCACTACACAGACTGATTAGGGTGTTTGGACTGACCTTGTCGTACTAGATTTTGTCGCACTTATGTTGTTCAATGGTGAAAAACCTAGGAACAGTGAGGTGTTTACACTGTGACATGACATGTCGTCCCTTGGTTCCACTGGTGTTGAATTTCCTACGGGGCTAAACCTGGAAAAGGGGATCGCCCTGCATTGTTTACACTGAAACTGGTACACGCTTGAGATTCAGGCGTCTGCCTTCTGTCTTCATCGGATGGTGGCGTGGACGGCAATGACGGTGGTGGTGTCATTCGCTGGTTTCTTCGTGGAGTTCCCGGAGACTGAGCTATCCAAAGATCGTCCCTGTGCCTCTCAGCTATTCTGTGCCTTGCTCACCAAATAGGTTGTTTCACTCCAGTGTAAAATTTCATTTTAAATTTTTTTCGAAGCAATTTGCTATACATATTAAGTTTTGTGTAGCAGTTGACAAAATTTGTATAACATATTCAAAACCTGTATTTTTTTTCAGTAAACGGATTACTAATGAAAATTATTTTTAAAAACTGTACGTTTTTCAATTTTATGAGTTCTTGGGCACTGATTTTAACTTAGGAAATAGACACTCTTTAATCTATTACAATAATCAATATTCACAAAACTTATAAGCAACCTAGGCTAGTGACAACATTCACAAAACTTGGAAGTACATAAAAACCAAACGTTTTTATCTGAATCCTTCAAATTCATTTTCAGAAATTTCTGAATGATCTTCTGAATATAGAAGTGTTTCTATTGCTTCACTATCAGCAGGGTTCAGTCTCAGGATGGCGACATTTCTTTGAAAGGAATATTTCAACAGCACTGGCAGGTTTAAAATCCTTCAGCTCTGTGACTTCTATGGATAGTCTGAAAAGGCTGTTGAGTGTTTTTGTCTGTAGACAGTTCCTGTCATCTGTTTTAACCCTTTTAATGGTGGAAAAGGCTCTTTCCAATTTGACATTGGAAACAGGAAATACTCTTAGTAAGTAGAAGCAGATCACTTTCCAACACACTCAGGGAAATACAAGGATTATGAAGTAAGAAAAACTAACATGTTCTGCCACTAATTATTTGTTGGTGCCTCTATAGATCCTCCTGGTGGCCACTAAGGTGGAAAGCTACAGATAGTTCAGATCTGACAGCAGCCTGAATGAACAGAAGAGGACAGAAAAAATTTTCCCCTGTAAATTTACCATTTCACCAAATAGACGATCTGAGAATGATAGGCTTAGCTGAAGTGTTATAAGTTGAACACAACCCTTCTCGATTGGACAGTTGTAGTTGCTAAAAGATGAGATGACTCTGCTAGGAGACTGAAAAATGTTTTAACACATTGGAAGAATATTTTCCTTGAAATTTGATAAGTGCCTTTTTCCTATTTCCTCTTTGTCAGTGGTATACTAGGCAATGATGAGTGTGTTATTACAATATTTTAGTGTAGCTGTGATGAAACTGCAATGAGTTGAGACAGTTAATGTGTTAAAGATTGAAGTACTGTTAAACCTCTCCTCTCCCAAATGAAAGTGTGTTGAGAATGTCAAATGTAAATACAAAGTGTTTTCTTTTCCTTAATAATTTTACATATTATTCAGCATGCTGTTTATGCTATATGGTTTTGTTATAGGAGGTGATTGAGTTGACGTGTTGTGCTGTGTCATCAACCCTTTGGGGAAATGGCACTTAATGAGACCTCTAATGCCTTGGTAAACCGTGGGTTGTAAAACTGAACTCACGGTATCTCCACGGTGCTCCTGAGCGGAATTGGGATGCCTCAATAACACATATCACTATGGGTTTGACTTGGGCAGCAATACCACGGCAGATAAGAATTTTATTTGACTGAGGAATGGACACTTGTTAAAGCAATTGATGAACACAAGAAAAACATTGACAATTAGCTCTATTAAAAGTAGTGAATGTCAAATCAAAATTATTGCAATTTCATATTTTGTCTGCAGTAATCACTACTGCTCTTTTGTTTTTCTTTTTATTCAGGGGTTCTGCACTCCCCCTCGGGGTAGATTTTGAGATCAATCAGATGGACGGTCAGTTTGGTCCAAAAGAACTATCTGGAATAATATAGGTCCCGCAGAACAAGGTTTGTGAGTAACAATTAAAGTTAGTAAATATTTTAGAAACCCCCCCATCCTTTTCCCACTCTCTTTGGAACAGGAGTGATGTGTCAAGCATTTGAGGAAAAATGTAAAATATTTTAGTAGGTAATTCTGAAGCTGTTAAATAACTTTAATAGATTTCAACCTGTTTATTTTGAGTTCAGTTCTAAATTTGTAATACTTACATTTTTACATAAAATTTTGGCAAACTAAATTTATTTTTATATAAAATTTTGGCAAACTAAATTTGAAGTATTTTATTTATTAATAGCTAGCTAGTTACCCCTTGCTGCTGCAGTTAGTGTAAAGGAGTCTCTACCTGTGTGTGTTTAGTATGTCCCCATTCACAGCACTTACACTATATAACATTGCAATTAACTGGTTAACTAATTTATTTTTATCCGTAATAAAGTTTATAATAATTTTCCAAATTATTTTGCATGGTTATTTAAATTGGGCTTTATATCAGTGTCAGGGAAAAATTTTTGCTCTTTACTGTTTGTTTATATTTGTTGCTAAAGGATGTAATCAAAGATTTTATAATGTTCTACAATGTTTTAGGTTCTTTGGGCTGAATAGTATATCATAACCTTTGTTCTCACTGTAATATTATTATTGAAATATTTTATGACAGTGGGTGGTTAAGAAAGGCCAAATTTATGTAGGGACAACAGGAAGCAGACATATCAAGCCAGATCATGACATGACATGACATTGTACACACAAATTCAACACAATGAAATTAAATAAAACTGACGGCACAAGAACCTCTCAATAACATACAAAATATGTTTAATTCATGTCCTCATTAAATTTACTGGCCATTCTAATAACCACACAGGAATGAATTACTGAGGAAAAATAAGTAGTGAATGCTCTCAAATACTATGTAGAAGTGCAAATAAGGGATAACTAATAATGTTCTGTTCAAATGTAGCAATGGGCAGAAGGGCGGCAAACCAACCTACAAGCACACACATACTGCAAATTAATTCAGAGTTATGTCTCTTGATTTAATAACAACTTGCACAGACTAACTATATTCAAACAGACCTTTTAAAATTCAAGTGTCATTGTGAGTCAATTATAAATAAAGCAATTGAAATTTAACAAGAAAAAAATTTCCGAAATTATGCTGAACTGTTGTTCAGGAAATGCAGTGGTAGGACACTAACACTACTGAGATGGAGGTTTTACTGGGAATTCGTCACAAAACCTCCCGATGCGACATGGCAGGATCTCAGCAGGCCTCCTGGACTGGCCAGCGGGACATCCTTCTCTCCTTCACTCCTTCAGTGGGAATCAAAATTGACCACGGCAGCTCAGCGTCTCATACACATCTACTCACCATCACAGTTCATGAAGCAGTCTCCTTTAAAAGTCGCGCCCATGCTTATTCTTTGCCAACTGCATTTCCGGCACAGTGTATGCAGATCTCTGCTGCACTTAAAATGTTTGTTATGCCTCGCCCAAATCTCTCTCGAGTGTCCTCACCACTGTTTTCAGCTGCAAGACACAATTGTGGCAAATTGTTTTTTTCAGAATTTAACTGTAGCATCTCGGGTTGTAATAATTGTGAAAAAGAAGTGGTGAGAGTGCAGTTTGGTTGTGAAGTTCATGGACATAAATAACATAAATTTGAACTCCATATATCATTTGTACCCCCAAAAAGTAACATTTTAATTTCAAGTGTCTTCACTTATCATCCAGACAATGAATGGCTTATAGCTAGAGCATTACTTATGATGTCTGGGGTCACGGAGCAGATCTAATACTACAATATGGTACTGTCAATGCGTTGCTGGATCAGTCGTTAACTGTTTTCAACTGAGGAAGAACTACGCCTGGGAGAGTTTCGTTAGTACTACATGTAAGTCATAATGTACTGCCATTCCTGAACACTGTCACCCTGTGTGTGTGTTGTTTGGGTCACACTTAACATTGCAGTATGTTGTGGAGCAAATCACCATAAACAGCATGTTATAAAATGTGTCATGCAAAATCAATACTATGTGTATGTTTCTGTGACATAAACATAACAAAATAACAGTAAAAATGTTTTTCTGTTCAGTAACGTGTTAAAATGTGTTTACCATAGACATGGGTAATCTTCATAATTTAATATAAGCGGCAGCATACAGGAAAATAGTAAATATAGGCAGACTTGAAACCAGTTTTTTTGTCAAACATGAAGGAAGTACTTGCATCATTGTTAGAAAAATTCAACGAACACAAAGCACAGTTTGCCACATTTGAAAATGGAACTACAGAAAAAAAGAACTAAATTGACATGTTAATTAAAAACAGGGAAATTTCCAGCTGATTGGGAAACTAGGTTAGGGCAACTAAAAATTTGTTATACAAAATTTTAAAGGCAAAAATGGGGAGAGGGTGCGGGAAGCTTAAGAAGATAAGAAACGAGAACATTGTGTTAAAAATAAATTGTTATGAAAATAAAACTGTAAACAGTGGGTATAACGTACGAACACGCTGTAAACCTAGGTCAGTTAAGGAAGAAACAATTACAACAAGAAAACAAGACTACGGAAATTTTTAACATGCAAAAAAAAAGAACTGAAAACTGAGGATAGGGTATCAGTAGTGATATCTCAGAAAAGTTTGGAATTTTAATTTACGTGTGTGTAGGAAAATGACGACAGTCTCACAGTGTCAGTAGCAAAGGAATTGCAAAGAGACATATGCACAGTAGCTACAGTTACTGGCATGAACAAACTTTTGCAAGAAAAGAAATACCCTGGTCGGCAAAAGAGTTGTAGCCAATAGGTACAAAATAAATAAATAAAGAGTACTAATGTACCAAAATTTTGTTGGCAGTTGCAAAGTTGTTAATGTTTAAGGATTTATGAAAAATACTATTTAATTTCACTTTAATACAAAACCGAAATTCTGAAGAACAGAAATGTGAAAATTAACAATTATATACAATTTCTTTTTTTTTTTTTTTTTTCAGAAAGAGTAAGTTGTGCTGATTATGTTAAACGACATAAAAACATTTTGTACAATACAAAACATGGTGTGAAGTTCTGTATTGTAGGTGAATTAGCACAGTTAATACAAAATGTTATAGGGCCCAAAGTTACAGTGGAGAGTAGTGATAATTTGTGTAAAAATTGTGTTGCATTCTATAACCACAAGTCTGAATTAAGTGAATCCCTACATGATGTGGTACAGGTGCACAATTCTTTATCCGAAATTCTAAAATCCGAATAGCTCCAAAATCTGAAATTTTTTCGAGTCTTGGGCGGGGAAATTTTTGTTTCCACAGCAACCGACGAATTTGAGTCGCGTAGCTCGTCCAGTCATCCGTTCAAAACAAATAACGTACATTCGGCAAAGATTGTGTGCGTTGTTCATTTTTCTACGTTTAGCAAACATAAAAAAGCAAAAAATAATCGAAAACCGTTACAATCGATAGTATTGTAGGTTGGCTACAATGAGACAGCATGCAATGTTCTTCTTATTCTTACGTGTTTACTTCTTTCATAAATTGGCTGCAATGAAAACCTATTCAGCACTCGTAAGTTGGCAGTTACGAAAATGTACCCAACATCTATGACTTTGCTTCGTATGTTCTATGATATTATGATGCCTCGTAACAGAATTTTAAAGTAGGCCTATGGTTACTTTGTGAAATTTTAGCGAGTGTGATTATTGTAGCTGATCTCTAGTTTTTTACAAGTTGGATTTTTTTTTTAGGAAATGAAATTTTTTAATGAATTTAATACATTGTTTTTAAATACTAATTTCGGCTGTTGGTTTCCAACGAAAATGCAAGTTTAGGTTATGTATAACATTTGTTTGTTTTGCGAGACAGCGTCGTTCATTATTTTCCAGCGTTCTTTTTTTTTGTCGATCAAACAACGGAGGTTCGAGAATCCACTGTATTTATTGACCGTTAGTAAATATTTTTTTTCTCCAAAACCCTAAATCGCTGAATGCACAAGGCATGATCAAAATTTATTACGAAATCCGAAAAATTCTGAAATTCTAAATGCTGCTAGTCCCGAGGCTTTCGGATAAAGGATTGTGCACCTGTACCTGAAAAATCTGAAGATTCAACTTTTACACCAAATAATGAAGTTGTGGATGTTTTAAATAGCAGCATCAACACCTTTGAAACTGGAATGTCACCTTTAAAACATCCTTTAAAAGTACAACCAGAAAGAAGACAAGGCTACATTAAAAGAAAGAAAATAGAAATAGAATCTACACTTGTAAATACAGCAGTAAAAAAACTGGATGAAGTTTATGGGGTGAGTGGATTAACTAATCAACTTCCTGAAGATGAGTGCAATGTTTGTACAGAGTGGTTTGCTAATGTGAACACAGCGATGTTGTCAGTAAATTACAATGAAAAAATTCGCTTGCTTACACTGGTTCCACATAAATTCAGCAAACTTCAACTAACTGAACAGTTGCCAAATTCTACAAAATACCTAATTGACAAATCACGCAAAATAAAGAAAAGTCAAGGAATTTATGCTATACCTGATCCATATGCTGGACATTCGTAACCCACCGCCACTTTGGAAGAAGCACTTTCCTATTATCTTGAGGATCGCAAGGACTGTTCCAGGCAAAGTCCCAACAAAAATGATGTTATTTCTGTTAGCGTGAATGGCAGTAAGATCATGAAAGTAAAACGTTTCATGACAAGATCAATTAAAGAAGTGTACAAGCTTATGAAGGTACAGAAACCGCAGATCAAAATAGGACTTTCAAAGTTTTATTCGCTTTGCCCTAAATGGGTTAAATGTCAGCCAATTAAAGAAGTATGCACATGTGTTTACTGTAGCAATCTGAAACTGGTGTGCATTGCTTTGAATCACATCACTGGAAAAAAAACTGTTGAAGAACTATTCTTGAAATGTATGTGTACAGATGTCACAGAAAATTGTAGGTTACAGGAATGTGGAAATTGTCCAGGTGCAGAAGGTATAACAGTAGAAGCATTAGGTTTAGGGGAGGTGGAAAATGAAGTCGTATTTGCTGTCTGGGAACATGGAGATCTAGTCAAGAAGATAGTTACAGTGGATCAGTTTGTGTCAGATGCAAGACGGTGGATTTTAAAGGGTGTATGTCACAGTTATGTTCAAAATATTCAGAGGGATGGTATTTCAAAGATGAAAACATCTGTTACAGAGAGCCCTACACTAGTCTTGCACTTTGATTTTGCAGAAAACTGGTCAGTCATTTTACCTGATGAGATCCAGAGCTACCATTGACGAAATACTCAGATATCAATTTTTACATGTGTAGCTTATTTTGGTGATGAGAAGAAAAGTTTTGCAGTGGTGAGCGATGATGCAACTCATGACAGTGTGCATGCATTATGTGCTATTGTACTAATAAAAACTGAAGTTGGGAAATTATGTGGCCGTAGATTCACTACAGAAGTGTATATATCCGATGGAGCAACATCACACTTTAAAAACAGATACCAGCTGTATGGACTTTCAAATGGAGCATCTGACACCTCAAGAAAATTGATTTTTTCTGCAACTGGTCATGGCAAAAGTGCATGTGATGGTGTAGGAGGACTATGTAAACATTATGCTACCAAGTTTAATTTGCAAAAAGAAGCAACAGAAGCTATCAGAAATGCTGAAACATTTGTTGCTACAGTTTCTAAAATGCTTACAAATACGACTCTCTTACTCTTGAGACGTGAAGAAGTCGAGAACTTTCGTGGTAAAAAAAATTATGGAATGGAATAAAGTGAAGCCTGTAAACGGTATTCAGTCTAGTCATTATTGGTTGGCAGATGGAGGAGAAGTCTGTTTGGGAAGAACTGTTACTCACAATGTGCAAAAAGTGTTTGTGAACTAATAAAAAAGAATGACATTTTTAATTGATAGCTTCAGAGTAGGTGAATTTATTGCATATGTTTATGATGATAATTGGTGGATGGCGCAAATCTCAAGAATTTCAAGAGAAGAAAATTATGTCACTGTATCGTTCATGCATCCACATGGTCCTGCAAATGGTTTCAAGTGGCCTACAGTGAAGGATGAATGTCAAATTCAACTTCCGAATGTACTCCTGAAGGTGAAACCTCCATTTCCATGTGGTCATTCTGCACGACTTCACAACTTTGATCACAACGAAATACATGATATTCAGCAGCTTTTTTGTGCATCACAATAACAGGTAAGGTGAATGCACATTATCATCTTTGTCACTGTTGCAAGGACAAAGTAGCTATGGTATTGACTTAGCACATAATGCCCTATTTCAAAAATTCATATCATAGATACAAGGCAAAAATCCAGAAGACTGTAACCACAGCATTAATATACATAACTAGCTGTCCCGTTGCGGCTTCGCCCGCGTGTACTATAGAAAAGAGTAACTAACTTTTAGTTACGTGTTAATTGATGGTGATACTATATTCTATATTATACAATATTCACTGTTTATCTTTAAAACATCAAATACAAACAGATTTGTCCAGTCCACTGCGCTAAGCGTACTTTAATTGCAGAACTTCTTTTTTTAATTCATCTTTATTTCTCTATAAAACAGCTGCCCGGCTGCGGCTTCCACCGCAAAACAGCTGCCCGGCATTTAACAGCTAGTGTACTCAATAACAGTGTAAAGAACATGCGCAATACGCGTAATTCCCTACGCAAAGTCTTGCACGGGATACGAACCCGTAACCCCACCCCTCCCACACCCCAAACTTTATACAATACCTGAGTTGTCAGCGAGTGTTTTCCTCGCCTTTTTTTTTTTTTCGCGGTCGCTAATTAGATAAAAACAATCCTTGATGCGGATTATATATCATGCTAAAATTTCAGCTCGATCGGTGCAGAACTTTTTGAGTTTTTGAAGCGTACACAAACCAACATAACATTTATATATATATATAGATAAGGACTTCATTTAACGAAATTTTCTAATTAAAAAAAAAAAATGTGGTTTTTGGGATATTCAACCCCAAAAATGGACAAATATGGACTTTTTTTTGCGATTTCCATAATATTTTTCTGGGGTTATAAAGATTTTTGGTGGCTAGAAAAAATACAGGTGAAACTACAACTTGAGTAGTACCAATAGTGGCACTTACCAGCTTTGGTCATCCCCTTTGTCTTTCAAAAAAAAATTCTGAAAATACACAAAAGACCAAAATTTATAAAAAGGTTTGCAAATTTTTTGTGTACATTTGCCAAACTAAATTAGGTGTTTTTTTGTACCAAAATAAAACTTTATTTCAATAGTTATCAAATAAAAAAAATTCATCCTTCTAACTTTTACAGTTTCCAAATAACATGCAATTGTAAATTTCATGTTTTGTAAGTTTTTAATTATTTTCAGACATTTACCAGATTTTAAGTGGCCATATCTCTGCAAATATTTTTTTTCGGTAAAATGCTTTTAGTATGTTTCTTTCTGTTTGTATGACTAACATAAATATTTTTTTCAGCAAAATTTGTTTGAGATGGTCAACTGACACATTTTGCTGTGAGCTGCCTGAATTGACATGGAAACAGTCTGAGGAGGCCATCCAGAATGTGCACCATCATATTTAGGAATGTGGCTGGATCACACTTCAGTCCATATGGCATAGTGCAGAACTAGTAGCGACTACCTCCAGGAGTGGTAAAGGCCATCTTGTGGAGGTCGGCAGGTCTCACTGGGACTTGCCAGTACCTGCTCCTAAGGTCAAGGCAGGTAAAAATTTCTGTATTGCCCAGAACAGCAACGGCATCTCTGACATTAACAAATGGTGGTGCAGAGGTTTAGGGACCTGAAGTTAATGCAGAAGTGCCATGTCACATCCTTCATTGCCAAGGTAATAGCAGAGTTGAATTTACTGTCAGACAGTTCAATGACACCATCATGCAGCATCTCCTGTACCTGTTCTTTATGATGCATGCTTGGTGAGGCAAGCAGCTGTGGGGCGTCTTATAAACAGGGCAATCATGCAAGAGCTTGATGACATGCTCAGCAATAGTGATGCAGCAAAGCCGGTCACTTGAGGTTAATACATTGCTTTTCTAATCCAACAAGCGCCAAAAGGCAACCATGAACTGCACCAGCAGTGCTTGGTGCACGTGGGTGCAAAGTGTAGGCGGTACGTCGCTGGGTGAGGCCAAAGTGAATGTGACAGGCTACAAGCTCAAAAATATTATTTTGCTTGGTGAACCACGACATTCCAAGTATTACCGCTTTATGCAGCTTTCATGACACTATCACTGTTCACTCTGTTTCGAACTGACATATGGTCCCAGTAATGTTTGCTATACTGGAAGGTTGGCACTCATGGTTAATTACAGCAAATCAGATCCTTTTATTGCAGTGCTAAATTAAATGTGAATGACAAAAATTGTGAGATACACTTGTATAAACAGTGCTAGAGATAGGATGTTATTGACTTGAAAAGCTATTTTAATGCACTGACACAGTAAACTGGTTATGTTATTCATAAATGCTTTCTGTGACATCAGGTTGGTATTTTCTGTGGTACTGTCCGGTACTGGGGCAACTGAAATGCCCGTTTCCGGTGCCCCAGTTAGTCATTTCTTGAACTTGGGCCTTTGTTGTGTGTGGAGCCAAGAGGTCCTGAAGGTTAATGTAGACAGTCCTTGTGCCAAGGGCACAAGGACTGTCCTCCAAATCAGAAATGACATGAGTTACGTGGTGACTAGCTGAAACTAAGCAGAACGTAATTGTCACTGCGCAGTATATCACTCAGCAATTTCTTGCTGCCTGCGAACAAGAGTTCAGGCACACCAAATTGCCTACCTTGGCATGGCTCTCCAAGGCCAAATTACAGCTAGAAGGGGGAGCCCAGAAATGGTGGAAGAAGTTCAATTTATGGCGAATTTGTCGTCACCTGGGACCAATTTTCCACCTGGCTCCAAGCACACTTCATTGGCAAAGCAGTAATGGGTCGGCTGATTGTAGAACTATACACCCAATACCAGAAATCTGGGGAGGAAGCTGAATTGTTCATCCGCCAGAAGATGATGCTACTACAGCGGCTACAGCTTAACCACACTGAAGAGGAGGCTGTCACAATTATCATTTGAGGTTACAACCAGAAATTAAGCACCCCCTCTGGAATCCGATACCTATCTCAATTGAAGATCTTGTTTACCGTGCAAGAGTAAGGGAATGAGATGTGGCCAAGGAGAAACAATGCCAGGGCATCTCACAAAGAGACTGCACCAGCCATGCTCGAGAGGAAGGCAAGAGCGTTGCTGCTGCCTCCACCAAGAAAACCCCACTTGCCAAAGTTCAGGCACTAGCCAGAGTATCATTTTCATACAGAGTGTAAGATCTTTCAAACCAAGCAACAAGAGGCTGGAGCAAGGGATAGGAATGACCAATCTAAGTTCAGTGAATCAACACTTCCGACGGGAAACTGAGAGGCCGGTATAAACAAGTCAACCGCACATCTGTCTCACTTCTACAAGGGAATACCCAAGTTTCCGCCTTGACCAATATGATCCCAGGTCGACAACTACAGCAGATTGTGATACATGTAGAAGGCAGAGAACAGATGGTGGTCCTAGACACTGCTGCAACAGTCAACTTTATCCATACTTCTTTGGTACACTGAGTGATCTCAACCTAGACTTGAACCCGTACATATGGCACAGGAAGGGTAGGAATTTCCAGTGGCAGGAAAAGTTTCCCTAACCGTACAAATTGGAGATCAGGAGCTGGAAGTGACCTTCATAGCAGCTGATTGCTTTCTAGAGGAGTTAACCCGGGGTCATCCATAACTAGACGACCAGGCCATCATAACTGACTGCAGACAGGAGCGCATCTATTACGGAAGCCAGAAAAGGCAGACACTCGACAATCGATAGCCGCAGTCTCAACCACAAAGTCATACCAGATCAAATGAATGACCTGGTGAAAATCCTTAACAAGAAACACAGGGTATTCGAGTACCTAGGATCCACGAGACAAGATGACGGGCATGGAGCACGAAATTACCCTAACCACAAAGAAAATGGTGTACAAGAAGTCTGCCTTACCCTCGCCAGCTAAACAAGAGGTTATCGAAACCCAGCTCGCCTAAATCAAGCAACTGGGGATTATTCAGCCGACCCAAGCAGCGTATAATTCCTAAGTTGTAATCACGCCAGAAAAGTATGGAACCATGAGATTCTGTGTAAATTACCATGACCTTATCCAGATAACGCAGTCCGTCACCCCACCAGATCTGCACATGGGTGATACTGAAATCTTTAGCAAGCTAAGTTTCCGCAGCGGCTACTGGCAGATTCCAGTTGAATCAGACTCTAGGTCGTACACAACATTTACTGCCCCCAATGGAGGGAAGTGGTAATCTCCCATAATGCCATTTGGGCTGAAAAATACTCCAGCTACCTTTCAAGGAATGATGTCCGCCATAGTGCTCAAAGGGTACACAGGAAACTTTTGCCACGCCTACCTGGATGATGTGATTATTTTCTCCAACACATGGGAAGAGCACCTACATCACGTACACCTCGTTTCAGAACAATTAAAAAACCACAAGCTCACCTGCAGAGCCGACAAATATCATTTTGGAGCTACTGAAGTGAATTTCCTGGGCCAACGAATAACACCTACTAGAAACTATCCCCAGGAGGAGGAGATCCAAGTCATTCAAGCACCTCAGCTAACACAGACCAGAAAGCAGCTGAGACGTTTCGTTGGGCTATGCAATTGATTGTGGGACTACAGCCCAAACACTGCAAAACTTATGAAACTACTTAACAACCTGCTCCAAGGAGCAAAGGCTTGGAAAAGGACACCAGAAGATGCTCAAGCTTTTCCACGTGTCGAGGCTGCCTTTCAAGCGCCTGCCGTGCTACATCGACCAGATCCCACCAGACAGCTAATCCTTCATTCCAACACACGCAAATATGGCTTAGGGGTGGTACTGTATCAGCAACTGCCAAATGGAGAAAACGAGGTTAATTTCCTAAGCCAGCACACAAATGACAGTGCCAAAAATACAGATACCACAACAATGAGCAAGAATGCTACACAGTAATTTGGGCTACCAAGAAATTCTGTTATTACCTGGAGGATACCCCTTTCATCCTTTGTACTGACAACCAACCCCTTACTTGGCTACAGAAGGCGAGTGTAACAAAGTCAAAGTTAGGAAGATGGTCACTCCTGCTGCAAAAATACACCTTCACCATTAAACACTGTCCTGGGAAGAACAATGAGTTGCCTGACACACTGTTGTGCCATTTATTTATGACACAATTTTCCTCTCTGTCTATCTTGCAAAACCCCTGTCACAGTCTTCAATTTTTCTCTTTGGAACATTAATGGCACCACTGTTAAGAAAAATGTATTTACTAAATCCTGACAGTTATGTAGTTCATAAATTTGTAATCGCTTATTTATAAAATATACATTTCATTACATTTTTTTATTATTAGTGTTGTTTAATATTTGTGAATTTGAATGTTAGTGGTCAAACAAATGTCCACTAGTGCTCTAAGCATTACTAAGTTGTAAAGTATTAAATTTATGTAATACTTTTACCAAATATTCCAAGTTGGTAAATACATTTGGTTATGAATATGTGGTACGAATATTGAATTTATTATTTGTGAACTTGTAAATCTTTCTCGATGATTGATTAATTAATTTTTTAATATGTAAAAAAGGCGCAATGCTTGATTAGTCCTGACATGTGATGCCCTGCGCCTGCACCAATCAAGTGGGATGCATGTTCTTTATTTGACTTGAACACACAAAATTATTATTTAATAAATGCTCTTCAGGTGTTTTTGGTTATGCTCACTGAGTTCTGAACCTAATAAGCTTAATGCACTCACCCCAGGCTTTTTTCCGACATCCGACCCACTAAGTTTCTTTGCTTGAACCAGATTAGGTGAGGCCGAGTTGAATCATCTACAATGGTGTCAACTGATTGCCTGTCTACATCAAGACTTATGGTCTCTGTGGCACAGAGACTACTTACATACCTTGCAATAGTAGCAGAAGTGGCACACCCAGTTAAGGAATTTAATAGTACACCAAATGGTCTTAGTGTAGGAAGATAAACTTTCACTTCTTCAGTGGCAATTGGGGCGCATTACCGAGTTTCACCCAGGAAGTGATGGCATGACCAGGGTAGCTACACTGCACACTGTTAGCAGCACGTTCAATTGCCCAACAGTGAAACTGCCCACTCCCTTTTGAATGTTGAAATATGTTATTTCAAGGTGGGCGGGATGTTGGTGTGTGTAAATATTGTATATTGTGAAGCTTCTTTAATGTGACTTTGACTTTGTAACTAACTATTGGACATAATTTGATTCTCCTGTGCTGCTGGCTACAGTGGCACCATCAAGTTCTATGTTGGCAGACGTGATGCTGCTAGGTTGGCCACTGTGATGTGACAGTTGCTGGCAAGAGTTGACGACCTTGCCACCAGTTGGTTCGTGATCATTATGACGGTCCATGTTATATTGTGCATCCTCGCACATCCTGTACAGTACTGAACATCTTCTAATATATAACACATAATGGGAAATATGTTCCCAGAGAATGCACATGAACCAGAACAAATATATTGTTATGAACCATGTAACCATGGTTCTAACACAACGTTCAATAACCAGGCCACCCAGCCAGGAATTCCATAATATTAAATATAAGTTGCTTCAAACTGCAAGGCAGAACTCCCCACTCCAACAGCAGTACGAGTTGCCACACAGGGCGACGATAAAGGGGCGTGTCACACTACCTACGAGGTCTGTCTGTCTGCCCCATATCATCGCCAGGACCACTTCACTACCAAGATGCACCACCTCGTCCAGATCTACGACGTGCCGATCGCCGTGGATGTTTCCTTACACCAGCCTCGGCATCATTAACAAGGTGGGACTGTCATTGTCATAACTAAATTCAGTGGCTCATAAGTATTCATGAATGTATAATTTATTTCTAACTATTCTTGCCTCCCTCCGTAATGACCATCGTAAATGTAATGGAATAGGTGTAAATTAAAGCCGTACCTGATATTTAGACTGTGAGTCTCACTTTTATTAAAAGAGTCCCTCATTTAAAGAAGCTATTAAATACTGGACATTTTACGTAAATACTCTAACAATCACCAAACAACCAAAATGGAGTATCATTTTCCGTAAACGTAACAATATGTAAAATGTAGTTGGTGAAACAAGGCGAGCAAAAAAAACCATGGCAGTTAAAACCAAATACTAGAAAAATGTTCAAAAAATATCTGAAACAAACAGCAAAAACACTTGAAAAATATTTAAATCTAAATATATTTTATGTGCAACCAGGATGCAAATGTCTTTTTTTTTTCACTTATTTAGTAATGTGATAAAAAGAGACAAACACTGCAGATAAGATACAAAACACAAAATAAACAAACTTTATGAAAACGACACAGCCACTGAACACTGAGTTTAACAATAATATAACACTGAAACAACACACGCTAATTAATATAAGTGAAAACACTGGCACACGTTGTTTCCACCCCCCTGCTTAGCACTGGGAGGTGAGGGGGTTTTTAATTGGGAGTCTTTGGCAGTGCAGCAAAGGGCTATGGGAAGAGAGTATGGTAGGCATCAGTATTTTGCATGAAAAAATAATACCACTAACTGTGTTCCAACTGTGGAAACCTTACAATATTTTTGGGCAATTGTTTCATTTCGTTAGCTACGAAAACACAATTTCAAGGCATAGTTGACCTTATTGCTGTAAATTTATGTTAAGACTAATTTTTCATATTGTTATTCACCGAAGCCAAGGTTTAAAATACTAGTTCCAGTTCATTGGATTTGTTGTGAAGCTTTATTTTTATGTTGCATACAAAGACTCACAGTACTTGACCATGCATTTTTTTCACAACACATTCCACTCTCAAAAAAATTTTCTAAATGTTTTCCCTGGCAGTCAATTAAATCTATTTCTTTGCGGTTTTCATCTGTTTTTCACATTGCACTCACACTTAGCATTCTTAATTGCAACGTGGCACATGACAGTGCAAATTTTTTCTTACCACTGATAAAAGACATTTGGTTAGTCTGACCTTCATTATCCACATTAAATACAATATGTATTTAAAAATTGTGGATAATCCACAATGCTAATACACACTGCCAGAAATCTATAATTCCTTTGGATATAACTGCATATTCTATACCACAGTTCTTGTGCAGCAGTTACCTAGAGTTTCCAACTCATCATTAATTTGCGTGAAGATCTGTGGAGATTGCACATATGAAACTTGTCTTACTTAAAATAATGATAGGGTTTTTCTGTTTGTTGCATATTTTCATGACTATCAAGGATGCTATGACTAACTTAAAATTGACGTCTCCTATTTTTTAGACATGTAAATATATCAGTGACTACAAATAAAAGTAAAAATAGTCTAAAATTTAAATAAATATGTTTTATGTTAAATATTTCAGACTTTCATATGAGCAACATTTATTATTCACACATTTTTCTCTGTTAAATGAACACTACAGGATGAGTAAAAAAGAACACCCCAACTTTGAAGGTCTGTATAATCACAACCAAACAACTTACAATGTTGTGTTACCACTCAAAAGAACCCTGGAACAATGAAGTTTCTGTACCATACCATAACTGTACAAAAATTCAATGTGACCGCATTGATGTGATACTCTAACTCGTTCCACACTCATGCCAGCACGTCCGGTGTAATGGTGTGAATGGTGTGCGTAATTCTCGTTTTGAGTTTCGCAATGTTAGACGGCAATGGTGGAACAAACACGAAATCCTTTATGTACCCCACAGGAAAAAATAACATGTTATGGGATTAGCTTCTTGGGGGCCAGTGAAGAAGTGGCCAGTCACCATCCCCTCTACAATCAATCCATCGCTGTGGCAATGTCTCATTCTGGTAGTCGCAAACAGCTGGGTGCCAATGGGGTGGTGCACCATCCTGCTGGAAAATGAAGTCCCCAGCCGCCTCTCCTGAGGAAAAAACCATCTGATAAGGATGTCCAAGTAAGAAAGCCCACGTTGCTCATTCACTTAACAACAGCTTTGAGAGGAAGGCACCATCAACCTCATTCGGGACAAGAATGTTCCCGCAGAAATCATATCAGTTCTTTGTCCTGTTCACTAAGAGCCTGCAAAAGCAGTAACCCGTATGGTTTATACAGCAATCACTTCCGCAACACTCTCCACAAGTCGAATGAGGGAGTTTTGTTTCCCAGCTAGCTCGTAGAGTTGATTAACGTGAACTGCATGTGAACGTTTGCCTAATTTGTTGCACATTGTCATCTGACACATGCGGCCACTCTGAACTTTTGCCTTACCTTTGCACAAGCAACCTTTGTCATGAAACTGACGAAACCACCTTAGGATACTACACCTATCAGGTGGACGACATCCATATTTGTGACGAAATTCACATTGAACAGTCGTCACAGATTCAGATTTCATGAAGGTAGTGACACAGAACACCTTCTGCTGTTCCATCGTCATTGTGTTGCGGACTAACATTCCACACACGCTTGTAGTGCAACGAAGGTAGCTCTCAGTGCCCTCTAGTGGTGCACAAATGAAACCCCTTAGGCCAAACCTTTCCACCTCAGCACCTCACACCAAGGCTTCTGGACGACATCCACACCATTACACCGGACATGCTGGCACGAGTATGGTGAGTATCGCGTCAATGTGTGTATGTGGGTCGTGCTGATTGTAGCAGTCAAATTGAACATTTATAAATGTATGGTACAGATACTTCACTGTTCCACGGTTCTTTTGAGTGGTCACAAAACATTTTAAACTGTTTGCTTGTGATTTACAGACATTCAAAGTTGGGATTCTTTTTTACTCATCCTGTAAATTTTGTTTTTTTAAATGCACTGCTATTGCTCACACTACAATAAGAATGCTCTTTCTTTAAAACATGAGGTGATATGAAAAGAGAGGTGTGTTTAATTCAGTACAAATGCACGTCAACTATATTCATGCACACACACACATGCATACACACAAAAGCATTAACACATGCATGCACATGTGCACATAAACACATGCAAAAGCATAAACACATGCAAAAGCACACACACAAACAAACACACATTTGCATGTGCACACCCCTGTGTATATGTTTGTTTATAGATGTCAAACATTTTGAGGATGTGTTTGTAACATTGGTACAAACAGAAAAGTTCGAAAGTGAGTCTGAAAACCATTTATTTATGAGTTACATAGCAATATGTAAATTTATAACACTAACTCATGTGAACATAAAAAAGTAGGTTAAGAAGTTAATTGTAAATGCATGGAGCTGGTAACATCACCCATTGTACTCTGACCTCCATGGGCACGACATTAGCATACAGTGGTTCAAAGCCTAATATCACAAATCAATAAAAGTGCAGAAAGAAATGGGTTTGCATACCATAGAAATCCAGAAAAAACATGACTCAATTGGTTATGATATAGGAAACCTGCATTCCATGCTTTGGCATATCCTGTTGAAAACCCCTGGAGTGTGTCACATTTGGTCATTCCCATACCGGTTATACTTTCAAAGGATGTTAATGTTCAGTACAGGCTTTGCATACACCAAGGACTTAATGTCCCCATACTACATAATCCATTGGATTCAAATCACGAGTTCAAGCAGGCCAAGCTATGAAACCCCATCAACCAATCCATCTTTACGAAAATGTATCATTCAAATACTTGTGTACTACAAGACTGAAGTGGGCAGAAGCATCACCATGCATATACAGGTACATATGATCTTTGAAAGAACTGTGCAATGGGAGTGCATGACTGGATTCGTTTGTATGACAGTCATTTACTTCGCAATGGAGTATGTCCATACAAACGAATCCAGTCATATACAGGTACAGCTTCGAGGTAGTAATCAACTCATTCCTGAGGTACTGAAGGTACATTTGTCCAGTCAGATGTTGAGGGAGCAAACAGAGTCCTATAATATCATAATTGATGATTTCACCCCATACATTTCGACAGAATCGCTGTCAATAGTTGTCCTGATTCATATAATGAGAACTGACATAAGTACAGGTATGACTGTTATGATAATTTATTGGTAATAACACCAGTAAATAAGATACACATATTTTATAGAAGCACATAACAGTGGTGAAGATAAACTTTTTCTCTTTCAGCATAGTCAGACCTGCTGATGTCATTAAGGCTACAAAACAAATTAAAATCAAAGCCCTTATAACAAAATCTATACAGACATAATAAACTTAGCTTTTTACCCATTTATTCTTGGAGCTTTAACAAAAATATTCTACAAATTATTAATCACAGGTAGTTTCTCAACACAGTAGAAACTGGCAATAGTAAAACCAATCACTAAGGTAAAAATACTCAATGTGCCAGTGATTACAGGTCTTTAAGCATTCTACCATCTATTTCCTAAGCTCTGGAATGTATTGCTCACCAACATATAGCAAAATACCTAAGAAAAAATAACCTGCTGGCCGACTACCAGTCTGGCTTTAGAAAAGGTTTTAGCACACACACAAGCATTTCTGCAGGTATCTGATGACATCAAACAAAACATGGATAGTTGTATGGTAACAATTCTTACTCTGTTAGACTTTTTGCAAAGCATTCGATTCTGTTGATGAGCTTTTAATTGCTAAGTTAAAATCATATTTAAAATTCTATGTTGTCTCATTAGAATGTATTAAAAGTTATTTGAGTGATCGTTCCCAAAGATTTGTTTGTGGATAAAAACAGTCAACTTGGCTTGTAGTTTAAAAACAAGTTCCCCAGGGTTCTGTGCTGCTGCTGTAATTATTCTCTGTCCTTATTAATGACCTAGCATACCTAAGTAACCTTTACATTGTAAATACCATTTGTATGCAGATATTTCCAAATGTACCTTCAAGTACATCCATGTTGTGCCATTTTGATGTATAGCACAATTTTTCCTGTCTTCTAATTGTGGAAAATCTTATCATACAGCCTTCTATAATCAGTCTGGAACAACAATTGCATCAATTTATAAACAAACTGTATTTAAACAATTTTTAACCTTTGTGTCATTGTCAAACTGTAATACTTAATTTAATCAAGTAACTAGCATAATTCATTTAAACTACTAACGTTGTTTAATGTTTGTGAAGTTTTAAATACTAAAAGGGAATCATATTTGTGAACTTTGAATTTTTAGAGGTAAACAAAATTTCCACTTTTACTCTGAGCAAGTTAAAATATTAATGTACTGATTTTACCAAATATTTCAAGTTGGTAAATAAACTACATCTGGTTATAAATATTGAAATATATTGAAACAAAATTGTAAGTGCAGACTGATGTATGAATGAGTAATATACTTCCGATCTATTGAATTCACTAAGCACTACTATAGATGCAATGATTTTATCTTCTGTGAGCATTTCCGTTTTCTTTCTTCTGCTACTTGCATAATGGTATCATAACTTGAATTTTTTTATGCTCCAATCTTTATCCTCGTTATGAGATGACATAGTTTGTTTCTCACCGCTTTGGGTAAAGCCTTTGTTCTTTACTTTTTTATAGTGTGTGAATATTTGTGCAATTTGGTTATTTCGGCTCACTCTTTGTGGTTTTGTGTGTTTAACTTCTGTAACGGTTCCAGTGCATGGGTGATCGAGTTTCCATTCACGGCCATGGAGAGACCTGTGCACCTATAGCCCCCGTATGTAACACCCTATGCTTGCATCTAACAAGTAGGATGCATGCTCAGTACCTACTCTAAATTTTGATTTAAGTGAGGAGTGACCTTCGGGTAGTATTGGTGCTTTCTGGAAACAAATTGAACGACTTAATATAACATTGTCGTGTCCATAAAAATTAAGGTTAGGTTTTTATTTTTTGTTCAGATCCATATTTGATTTTAGTTGGCCGAGGGCCTATTTATAGTAAAGCTCTTCTTGCCAAGATGCGGTCATCTTGTTTTCACTTAGAGCGATTCGGGCCTTGGTGCACACATGCGCCCTGTTGTTATAAAACTTCAGTAGCTTCACAACTCGTCTGCAGTTCATTTAATGACGTCACAGAACATCTGCTAGTAAATTGTGCTGTGGTTATGTTGTTATTGTGAAGTGCCTGGCCTTTTTGGTGCCCTATTTTTTTTATCTTCCTCTTATGCATTTATTGTAAATTGTGTATAACTCAATTTTTTTTTGCTTGCATTTTGTTCTGTGCTTAACATGTCTATTTAAACAGCACCCAACTAAGCTAGCCCACAAGCCTCTGGCTTAGTGAGGCCTATCATATCAAGGATAGGGTCGGAAGCGCTACCATGTAGTTAAAGAAGAAATGTGTGTAGGTATAGTTGACTACCTAGTCTAGGCTGTTAGGGCTGCCCCCTCTTTACAGCGCGTGCAGTGCAGAAGTGCGTCGGTTCTCATCAAAATCTAAATGATTATCACATCGATTTATTTTTGTTTTCTATCTGATCTTATTCTACACTTCAAGATTTCAAAGAGGGACTGTGACACTGCGAAGTAATTTAAGACCGCCCATCTATAAACACTGGGCCCAGCAGTTAAATATTTCGTAATAGCTCCCTGCAGCTTTTATTTTCCTTTATTGTCAGTTCTGTAACTAAATATTGTATTTTGATGGTGATCTATACGATGTTGGCGACCGTTGTGGTGGGTTACTTAGGGTTAACAGGACGTTTATAATTGATTTTGTGACTAGTTAGTTTTTTTTTTTTTAATTAATATTTTAATTTCTCTGTCATAAGTATGCCTTGTTTGGTGTCATTCTAATCAGGAATTAATTTCTAACACTTTATCTAAGTAACTTTTTGTGTAACTATGACACCTTGGTTTATATCTGTAAAAATTACATTTAGCATAAGTTGTGGCCCATGCTAGGCGCCTGGACCCAGACATGATGGCGCCGCTGAGGAATGCGCTGGGCCGACATCGGTCCGGAACGTTCTGGTTGGTCCGTCATTTCCGGCGGCCCTGGAATGAGCAGTGGCTCGATAACCGTATTTGAAAGATTTCTGCTAAAATATTGTAATTTTTAATAATTTAAATTAATTTATGTACACATTCTGCGTGTATGTACACCATGTTTCAAATTCACTTTTATATGTAATTTGGAAGTATATTGTAAGTTATTGTAATAATCAGAGGAGTTCCTCGCAGTGGCCGCAGTGTGGCGCTAGTTTAGGTGATGCGCATGGGCGCGCTTACCAAAGCTTTCGTCCCAGTCGTTTCCAATCAGCACACTTGGTAAGACGTGTTAGCTCGCGCTCGCTGAAATGCGGACCAAGGCACTTGGCCAGCCGGCCAGATTTCAGTTGAAGACTCTTCCAATGGTGCGAGTAATGTAAAGTTTATCCAAGTTTGATCACTAACAGTGGCTTAATTTTATTTTGATTGTGGTTCGTGATGGAGGGCACGATCAGGCATGGCGCGCGCTAGCAGCGGAACTCCTTTGTGTTGGCCAGGCCTGGCCAACTATCTCGCACTAAGCTTTGTCTCTTTTTCTTTTGCTTTGTGTGCATTCAAAGGAACGCTTTAAATTTGTTTTCACTTCAGTAAATCCCGCATACTTTGAACACCATGAACTTGAACCCGAGATAAGAACTCTGCTGTACGGCACGTGATGTTGCGTTAACACTGCTCCCAATTTACTTTTTTTTTTTCTCTATTTGTCTGCACATCCAAATGAGTACAGGAACAACAGTTATGGGACTGCCACATTATTCACAGGCCACGTGCATTGTATTTGTACCAACTCGTTTGCTAGAATCATTGAGGTAACTGCAAGAACCACCCAAGCTTATATGACATAATAGCCAACATTAGGAACAGCTATGCGCAAGTGACGATAGTCTACTGTTTTCTTTCTCATCCTCAGCTCTACGTTTAGTTGGTACACCTGGGGTAGTTGACGTTATAGCCAGTTGGCAATACTGCCGCGCTGTGAGTTTGTTCACCACCATTCAGGGAAGGTTATGTGTGTTTTGAAGTTTTGAATGTCCCATACGGAGAAACGTTTGTGTGGTGATGGTAAACGTCAGCAGGCCAGTTTTTACGTTAGGACTGAGCTTCGTTATCGGGAGATGATTCTGTGCCTGTTTCTTGGGTCGAATTCACGGGCGGAGATGCGGAGTCACGCAGGCGGATTCTTTTGAGTCATTCTGTTCTTTCGGGAGTAGGTGTGGTGAATTAACCATGTAAGGTTCAAGTGCTATGGCCGCAAAGACAGCCTAATTGTTTAAATGTCATGTAGTTTCTTAGTTTAAATTACATAACTAAATGTCGTAGCTCGCCTGTGTTTGAAAATTAATGCTTTTGGCTTTCGTTACAAATCGGTATCAGTTTTTAAATGTTAATTAACTGTCTCTCGGAGACCGAAATCAAGTTTATATCGTCGCAGATTACTTATCAAGACTAAGGGCTGGAGCCCTTTTCCAATTGTACGGGGCAAAGGACGTCTCATCTGAAAGTGGCTGGACACGCCAAAACCTTAAGTATTCTTTCCGTTTTCTAATTTAGTCATCATAAGAAAAAAAGAGTGTAAACAAACAATTTAAATTTTGCTTCTGTCAGCACAAACTGTTTTAAAGAAATCATTTTATTATCTTGTTTTATAAAATCATTACACTAAACTATTTAAATAAATTATTGCACCTTTTTAAATAAGACTGATTATTACTTTTATTTTTAAGTAAACAGAAAAACTACATCTATTCACGTCTTTCTTTCTTTAGATCGCTAATATTCATTCTTATTCTGATTATTAGTAACTTTCCATTCATTTCAGGCAGTTCTATGTTAAGCTTTAACCTATTGTAGGTTTACCAAATTAGTAGAGGCAGAAACTAGGTGCTGTCTAAGGACCACATAAACTTAGATCCCCGGTTTTCTAGTAAGTTTGCCTCTCGCAGATGTGAGTGTTATGTAAGCTCTAACCCTTCACCCCTATCTTTTGTTTTTAGGTCACGCAGCTGTGTTGAGCTACGACCTTTAGTTTGTAGTTGTGTTTAGGTTAGGTTCACTTCTTTGAGGAAGTACTATGTAATTTGTCACAGGTCACTTGGTGGACGCCCCCATAGTTCTTCGTTGGTTAGTGTAAACAGTTATTTTGAGGTTAGTTTTAGTAGGGGCCTGCGACAGAAGGGTTTTTGTTTTATTTAGGCAGTAATGATCAGATGTTTGCAGATTGTATTGTGTGTTGTGAGAGTCGGTTGTGGTCTGTTAATTGACGACGACTCTGGCAATTGAAGATCATGACTAGGTTAGGTTTGGTTATTTTCTAGTACCACCCTGCCTAAGTATTGATTGATATAGATCAACTGGAGAGTGTATTTATGTGTTCTGGAGGAGTGGTTTTGTGTATCGGCTGCGTCTTTAGGCTAGTGAACCAACCACCAAAGATTATTTACCATGTTTTTTTAGTTGGTTATGCCCTGAAGTGTGAGAACTACTTATGTACAACTTTACTTTTATTACAGATGAAATTCTTTTTGACAATACTGAACAAAAAAAAGAAATAAAGAAATTTCCTACTTGGGGTTAAAAAAAACAAAAGGTCTTTGGCAAATAAATGTTTTTATTAAAAAAAAGTAAATATTTGATTTGATAATGCGTAAAGTTTATAGCTTTGGAGCCCCAAGTTCTGTTTAACTTAGAGTAAGTAACTTAGTAATATAATTACTGTTTGATCAGTGATACTGATCAGGTTATGGCATTAAAACATTAATAGATTTTAGTATAATTTGATGTTTCCAAGGTTAAAAATGCTCAAGTTGTTCACATACATAGTGTTTTATAAAATGATTAAATATTTAATATAAACTGCAAGCAAAATATTGTCTTCACCTTTGTGTTTCATTTAAGACTTTTCGTTGGTCACTAAGATTTTCATAGATGTATTTGTATTTTATAGGAGACAGTACTGACTATTCTGTGGGTTTGGCTCTGTTTTTTTAACTTGTTGTCAGAATGTGCATGTGGGAAACTAAACTATTAACATCTGAGCCTGGCCTGACCCCACCTTTAGGAGGCATTGGTCATTTTGGGCATCTGTCTTTCAGGTGACCGAGGGATCCTGGGAGTGTGGGTGGTAAAAGGTGGTTCAAAATAATATAACATTACCTATTTATGCAATGAACCATGACCTATCAAACATTCTAGTTTGGTCAATCAAGCATGGACTAAAATTAAACACTAAGAAAACACAACGCAACATAATCGGATCTAATAAACTCAAATCATGAAGCATCGCAAAAGCACCAAAAATCATGCTTAATAGTGAACCAATTAGCTTATTGTAATCAGTCAAGAATTTAGGTAAATATTTTAATGAAACTTTGACATGGTGTGAAAATGTCACCTACTTAAACAAACAAACAAATAAACAAATCAAACTCTGTATTCATGTATAAACTGATTTAATGAAAACCTTAAGAGTTGTTAATTATTTCATGCTTGACTATGCTGACACAGTGTTCAGTAACTTACACTAAGATTTAGCCCAATGACTTCGACACATTCAAAATAATTGTGTGCGCCTAATTTTTAACATTAAAAGAAAGGATCACATCAGTCAATACACAAATAGAATTGCATGGTTTGATTTGAAAATTGATGAACTTTTCACAAGATTTGCTAGCTTAAAAAACAATTATTAACAGATAACCCTAAATACCTTTTATGTACTTTATTTTCATCCCATACTCTATACAAACACGTGCTATTTTAATCAACAAAATTTTTTGGTTTCCAAACACACATCATTCGTTGCTTCTTTTTCACAGCAACTAAACTATGGAACTCTTTACCACAGGATGCAAGGAACACTAAATAAATTAATAAATTTTAAAAAATTTTCTAAAACAATTTGTCAATGTGGTAAATGTGCTAATTGAGAATGGTTTTGCAAGCGTAAAAGAAACAATCTCTACAATGAGGACTATTTAAAAAATAGAAGGCTCAGTTTTTATTTTATCTCTATAAAACTACTTTGTTTATATTATTATATTTCTGTTAACCTTAAGCTTACGGAGTATACGACTGCAATGAAAGTACATTTGCAATTGTTTATCTATATTCATTACCAAGTTATTCTACTTGTATGAGCGTGTGGATCTGTGTGTGCATATGAGATGTCTTTGTATAATGAGCATGTGTTTGTGTGTTTGTTAATTTCTTGTTTATAATATATATACAAATTTATGTAAGATGCAGTTAACTTGATCATAGCAATGTAAAATAATTTATTTTCCTTAGATGCACACTGTTATTTGTCACTTTTGTCTCTCTCTCTCTCTATCTATCTATATCTCTATATCTCTATATCTCTATATCTCTATATCTCTATATCTCTATATCTCTATATCTCTATATCTCTATATCTCTATATCTCTATATCTCTATATCTCTATATCTCTATATCTCTATATCTCTATATCTCTATATCTCTATATCTCTATATCTCTATATCTCTATATCTCTATATCTCTATATCT
>PNEQ01017270.1:17098-80845 GCA_003012365.1 Medauroidea extradentata | reverse complement strand
CTATCTCTCTATCTCTCTATCTCTCTATCTCTCTATCTCTCTATCTCTCTATCTCTCTATCTCTCTATCTCTCTATCTCTCTATCTCTCTATCTCTCTATCTCTCTATCTCTCTATCTCTATCTCTATCTCTCTCTCTCTCTCTCTCTCTCTCACATTATTGTATAACTAATATAGGCATCCATATATATTAACATAACAAATGTCATCATAATGTTATACATATATGCAATTTTAAGTGTAATTTATTCCTTCCATTTGTGGTTAGGTGTAACAGAAGGTAACAAAGCCTTAACTTCGGCACAATGACAATAAAGATGGTTTGTTGCTATCATCATCCTCGTCGTCGTCATCATCATCATTATTATAGACGTGTTTGTGGGGTGTAGATACGTTTGTGTAGGCTCTTCTCTTTTCATTGTTTTAAGTGGTTACAATTTAGTTAATCGCTTAAAAAACCGTACCTAGAACTTTGGTTTATGCCCCCGAGTTCTGTTAAATGCAAAATATGCGGTAAACTGTTGTATGGTAAGCAAAAACGTATTTATTGTGAGGCCAGCTGTGGTGTGCATGTGCATGCAACATGTGTTAAACCTCAGTATCTAACAACTGAAGCCACCTACCTGTGCAACAACTGTGAACAATGGGATAAGACAGACACCACAATGTTTTCGCCCAAGAAAAACAGTGAACCGATTTCATTGGTACTAACAGATGGTTCTTCCAAAGAGATCCTTTCAGTATTATTGTCCCTTGGTGATAATGTCAAAAAGATGTTTGCTTCCCTGAGCGATAAAATTGACTCACTCACAAACCAGGTAACTGAACTTAAAGAAGAAAATTCTCTTTTGAAATCTCTGCTGGTCTCCGAACTTCAAGAAGAGAATAGAACCCTCAAATCGTTAAGGGATATTTATAACCTCACTTGTACTGGTGTGAACAATGTTCCAAATGGAAAAGAAACTGAAGCTACTACGAGCAATAAGTCTCCTTTCACCAAGATCAATAAATATAGTGACAAAGTCAAAGGCTCCACATCGCAGCAACATCATACTAAAACTAACACAAACAACAAAAACAAACTGATTGATGTTGACCCATTTTCGAAATCCGAACGCCATATAGAAAACAATGGCGAGACAACTGATGACGCGGAAGGATTCATTTGAATACCACAGGTGGCGAGACAACCGACAAGAAACAAGTTAGTGACAAGCAAACTTCCAATAAATCTGTTCAACTTGGCGCATGCAACACAGCTTCGTTAAAAACTGTTGCTAAACAAGTGAGGCCTAGGATGAAGGCTTTATTTATATCGCGCTTTGCTGCTGACGTCACTGAGAACGAAGTGGTAAACTATATAAACACTGAAATAAAACTGAAAAATTTTAAAGTGGCCAAATTAAAAACAAAATATGACTCTCATTCTTCTTTCCATGTTGCGGTTGAGGAATCTGAGTTTGACCGTATTTTTAACACTGTTTTTTGGCCCTCCGGTTGCCTTATTAGCCCTTTTTATGGTAAACTGCAGGAGTCTCAGCTTTTCTCCCCGGCGAGTGCTACTTCAGACCCTGATGTTAATTTAAATCAGGCGGCCGGAGGCGCCTCTTCTTAAATCACCTCTTTAATATATATGCAGGCATCTTTAAAAGATATTCACCTTTACTATCAAAATGTAAGGGGTCTACGGACAAAAAGCCAACAATTTGATGAAAATCTTTTAGTGTCTAATTATCATATTATATGCTTAACTGAAACTTGGCTAAATTCTAATAGTGTTAACTCCCAATACTTTCCCAGCTATTACAATGTTTTCCGATGTGATAGAAAATATGACAATATTATTACTAGGGGAGGAGGTGTGCTGATTGCTATTAACTCCCTTTTTTATCCTTTACGTTTAGCTGTCTTGAAGCCTGAGTTTCAAATTAATAATCTTGATGCTGTTTGGATAGAACTTACTATTAGCAAAATAAAAATTCTCATTGGTAATATATATTTTCCTCCTCAACTTGCTGTACAGGAGTTTAAAAGCTGTTTAGATACTCTAGAATCCAAACTATCAAATTATCCTCATCATGTTATTGTTGTTGGTGATTTCAATATACCAGGGATTGACTGGAAAAATCATCATGCCCAAAATATTGAACATTATTACAAAAAACAAAAAGGACTACTGCTACTAGAAAATATTAACTCAATCTTACACAATTTAACTTTACTAAACCTGATAAGTCTCTCTTAGATCTAGTCTTCGCTAATAGTTACATTACTGAAGTTTCCCGGTCTCCTGAACCTTTGGTTAGTGAAGATGAATATCATCCTGCAATTTTATGCTCCTATCAGCTTGAAGTTTCACAACTGACATATAATAATTCTTACTTTTTCTCTCGAGATTACCGCAACGGTGACTATCTCTCATTATATTACGCCTTAAAAATATTTGATTGGAGTCCTATCCTTAATATGAATAATGTTAACCTCATGGTTGAATATTTGGCTGATAACACTTTAAAATTATTGATACTTACATACCGTTAACCTTGATATCTAATAGAAAATACCCTGTTTGGTTTTCCTCTAATCTTATTAAGCTTACTAAAACAAAAGATAATCTTTACAGAAAGTATAAAAATCAAAAGAATGAACAAAATTATTCAAATTTCTCTGCGCAGCGCAAATTGGTGAAGAACAAAATTAGAGCTAATAAAAGGATTTGGCTTCTTGAAATAAATAACAATATTAAATGTAATCCCAAACAATTTTGGAAGTATGTAAAATTGATGGAAGATGGTCACCATCCTAACTTAACCATTCTAAATAACGGTAATTTAATACAAGATCCAAGTGAAGTAGCTAACCTGTTTGGTCAACATTTTGCTGAGATCTATGAAAAACCTTCTCAAACTTCCAATATACATTTCACCTCTGATTCTAATACTCACTTACCTATCCCTAAAGTCAACAATAGTTTAGTACTTTGGTCTATCAAAAATCTTAAATCTAGTAAATCTTCAGAACCTGATGGTATCCGTAATTTTATAATTAAAGCCTGTGCTGAAATCTTTGCCCCCATATTAACTAAGGTCATTAATACTAGCTTGTCTTGTGGTATTTTTCCTAACACGTGGAAACAGGCTTACGTAATTCCTGTTTTTAAAAAAAGAGACAAACATAATCTTAATAACTACAGGCCTATTTCGCTGCTTTGTACATTTTCTTAAGTAATGGAAAAAATAATACACAGACATATTAATTTTCATTATAAGAATATAATATCCAATAATTGTCAACATGCTTTTCAGTATAAAAGAAATACTACAACTAATTTATTTGAATACATTAATGAAATTTATCGTGCTGTCATATCGAGAGGTCAATATGATGCTATATATTTTGATCTAAAAAAGGCATTTGATACTTGTCAACATTCGATCATTCTACATAAACTTAAGAACTTAGGTCTCGATTGTGCCAATATTAAATGGATTCAGAGCTATCTGATGAACAGAACTTTTACTGTCAAAGTTAAGAATGTCTTTTCCACTTCCTTTCTTGCAGCCTCTGGCGTCCCTCAAGGTGGCACTTTGTCCCCTCTTTTATTTAATTTGTTTATTAATGACATTGTACAACAATTAAAATTTGCTAATTGCCTCTTATATGCTGATGACTTGAAAATATTTGCTAAAATTAGTAATATAACTGATTGCATTAAACTTCAAGCTGATATTGAGTTAGTCTGTAAGTGGTGCAAGAATAATAGTATGAATCTAAATAATGATAAAACTATCTGTGTTACATTTATGCGTAAAACTAACCCTATAAAGTTTGACTATTCAGTAAATAATTGCATAATTAAACGTAATGATAATGTACATGATCTTGGAATATTATTAGGTAGTAAACTTTATTTTCATTCACATGGTGATAATTTAATCTGCAAAGCTCATCGTACTCTAGGGTTAGTAAAATTCCTGACCTATAACGCTTCTTCTCCAGATTCCTTAATTAGCCTTTACTATGCTTTGATTAGGTCCAAACTAGAATACTGCTCTGTTATTTGGAATAGCATTACCATCACAGACTCGAATCATATTGAGTCAGTACAATACAAATTATTTAAAACTATTTACATGAGATTCTCTCAACCATTAATGCCTTTCAGTTATGTGGATATTCTTACTGATTTTAAGACAACCACTTTACATGCTCGTAGGATAGTTAATGATGCTCTATTTTATATTAACTCCTTTCTCTATTATTTTGTTTGTCAAACTATTATAAACAATACAGGTTTAAAGGTGCCTAACCATAGTAGTAGAAACTTTAATCTTTTTTACGCATTATCTAAAAATAAAAACTAAATTAAAAGATGTATATTCAATTTTAATGATACAGTGAACCCTCGATAACTCGGACTAAAAGGGGGGAGAAGCTGTCCGAGTTACGATTTGTCTGTGTTATCGAGGGTTGTCCGGGGAGGTGGGGTAATCAGTCATTAATCACAAGAAATGCGAAGAAATTAATACGCTATTATTTCTACAAGCGAAAGAGGCTGCAATAAATACTGTTTTGTACGTAACTATCGTATCAAGTTACGGGAGGGCCCGAGGGCCACCATGCAGTGGGAAAATTAACGTACGTGGAGGACTATAAAAGAATGTCAAACAATGTAGGCAGTCAGATCTTTATTTATTTTTTATGCTGCTACTTCTGGCTGATCCTTTTTTTTTTTTTTTTTTTTTAATCTCTGTGCTAGAAGCTGGCACCAGGCACCCTTCTATCACATAAAAGTTTTCATGTGGCTGGCGACAGCCAATGTGCGTGCACGTGTGAGAGAGATAAGAAATGATCATTGGAGATAAGCTAGGGAGGTTGCGAGTGGAAGTAGTCAAGGTCAACTAGTACAGTATCATGCAATACAAATGCTGCACGTGACCACACGCATCTCACACAAGGTGTTTACATTGAAAAATGCCTTACGTCCGTATGTTACAGCGTAGGGGCAGCAGCCAACTGCTAGCCTGATAGTTACTCTACCCTGCTTCAAGGTTACAAAGGTATAAAAATAATTTTCCTCATATACATGAATAAAAACGGTACTGTAATTAACGATCCTTCTGGGTCACTGTACATTATGTGAACATATTTTGGCACTACTAATTTTAAAATTTAATTTTATGTGTGTAAATTTCATCATAGAACACATAATTTACAGCTGTATTCTTACAAAAATTGTCATATTATAAAGCAATAAAATTTTAATCATGTTCTACAGAGTTACCGTATTTACTCGCGTAATCGCCGCATATTTTTGACCAAATTTTAGGCCCAAAAAATGAGGTGCGGCCATTATAAAGGGTTTTCAAAAAATTACCTTCAAAATTTTTTTTGGTGTAGAATATAACAAACGTAAATTTTTTTCTATATTTACTCGTTCACAACGTGAACATATCTTCTAAAATAAAGAAAAAGATTTTGTCGGTGTACAGTAAAATGGAAAAATTAAGACTACAAAATCTTGTCAATCCATTCACGTGCGTCACTCATTGAAAATCGTTTAAAATTATCCCACATAAGACGTTTACATTTTACAGTCCATTACATGTACGCTATTATTTCCCGTGAAGTAGTTTATAAACAAATCCGATTCACGCTTAAAACGTTACAACTCTCCAGATGCCATTACGTTATCAACAGAGCATTATCAACAAGCGAGCGTGACTCATCGTGTCCAGCTTGGGCATGGATGTTGTGTTGTTCTTTCACCACCCACATCGGCTCTTGAAAACATCGTTGTTAAAGGGGCATAAAACCTTCTCACCAATTTTTCTACAACGCAATGCAAAGCAATGATTTTTAATTTTTCTATTTAATGTCCGGGACAATTTGTTTTGCAACCCTGAATTCATTGTACATACCAGAACAAAATAATTTTCCGTTTATGTGTCATTATAACCCGTAGTTACCGTCATTTCACAAGCACCACATTGAAATGTTTATTTACGACACACGTGCGTGGCTGGCTCGCTGGGCCAAGAGGGAGGAAAGATAAAGAAGTGAGAGGTCGGCCTGCTGCGTTGCATCTTTACTCACGTGTCGCGCGCCTCGCTAGCAACATTTTACCACACGGAACTTGCCAGATAGTTACTGTGGGATTATTAAAGGCAAAGTAGCGATGGACGACTTCGTTATAAAGTTTAATACTGTTCTAAAATATAATGGGACGAATTTAAATCCAGCAGAAACGATTTTTTATGTTTTTTACCCAAAAAATAATTAATTAAAAATTATTAAAATTTTTTAAAAATTCTGTCCGAGTTATCAGAAGTCCGGGACATCGAGGTCCGAGTTATCGAGGGTTCACTGTATTTGTAAATTTGATCCTTTAAAAGATAGAAAAATTGTATTCTGGGACTTTAAATAAGGTTGTTTAAGTGTGTCTCAGTTCTGTCTGTCTTCTTTTTAAATGTTTTACCGCATGTTGTCCTGTCAGTGTGTGTTGTACATGTCTCGTCCTTTGTTTTATGTGTCTGTTTTCATTTGTATGTCCTTTGTTAATTGTTTATCCTGTGTTTCTGTATTTGTTTTCTGTATTTGTATCTGTTATGTGTTTAGTGTCATCCTGTTATTGGTCGCATGACTGTTGGATGGAACTTTAAACATAATAAATAAATAAATTTATTAGTTAATAATAACAATAATAATAATTATAATAATAATAATTATTATAATTATTATAACATGTGCACATCAGTTGTTCACTTGCAGAATAAATGTCTTCATAGTATTACACAACACACATTTATGTACTCACAACTTTGTATCATCACTCACAATACAAACGTCGACAATGAACATAAAACATTCAATGAACGATGAAGATATGGCGGGCCATAGAGGTAGGTATTTAAAATAGAAGCTACTACAAACTCCAAGCAATCACAATTAATTTTCTATCTACCGTTTTGCATATACGTGTGTTACTATTGTGACTTTACTAAACCCAATGGAACTCAGAAATATTGGTTTTCGAACCCAAGTTCACATAAACTGTTTCATCTGTTTTTATGACAGGAAAACTTTTATGATTTGGAATTTACTGCAAGTAAATTTCTTTATTTAGGCCTACCTTATAACTATTTTTTTTAATGTCTCACAATCATCTCATGTGAAGAAATACACTCCTACTTTCAGTAACTAATAATTGAATGGCATTATGATGCAGAAGGCATCCAAGCCAAAAATGTAAAGAACAGACAAAAAACAAACTCTTAAAGTATTATAGCCTACATTAAACTTCAGTTGCTAAGCAACCAAAGTCAAACACAGGTAAGGTATTTGAACACTAGAATATATTAATTAACAAAGTAACAAAAATGTTCAGTTAACAATTTTTATGTTCTAATTCATCAAATGTGGGATGGTCTCTTTCTGCACAACATCGTTCAATTACAAACATATAATACAACTACGTACTAAAGTAGTTTTAAGATCATAGCATAAAAACTACTTTATTATAAATTGAATTCAGTAAAATCACTACCAAACACATACATTATTTCAGACACTAAATTCACAAACTGTGTACTCAATACACAAAATATTTACTACGTTCGAAAACGTATTTATAAGTGGAATATTAAGCATTTCAAAATTATAGTAACAACCTGTTATAATGTTTATGAAGGGACCCAAAAAAATTTACTTCATGGATATTATATGAGGATAACTTTGTATCATAAATACACATTATAAAACCATTTTATGGACAAACTTAATATAGCACTATAAACAGAAAAACACTATAAACGGGAACATTATAAAACCGTTCTACTATATAAACAAATGTAACTATAAAATACAAACCTGCCATCTGGACTATCACTGAAGTTTACATTTGTTCGCATACAGTATCTAATTGTAGCAAGCCATGAACGCATATCATCTGTATCCTGTGCCTCAATCACATATTCCATATTGTTTTCTGCCTGAAACATCAAAGTGATTCTTTATTGCTACTGTACAACCAAAAATAATGAAGAATAACCACATTTAAGTTATAACAATGCATGACAGTACAATCAAAGACCACAAAACTGTAGGTTGTACTACTGTGTCCTCCTCGCAAAAGTTCTAACCCGTGGTAAAGATGCATAGGATGTTTAATGATCTATTATTTATACACAATGCTCACACTACAGTAAATAGGCTAAACAGAAATTGATTAATGTACAGCACTTAAACTAATCAATGTACAAGATCACTGACTCAAAGTGGTTCAGAGCCATGGTACTGTCCGATAAGAAATTTCAAGCTACAAGTATAATATTACAAGTTATAGGTAAAACAACTATTTGTAAAAATTAATATTTCTAAGATGGATTAGCAACACTAGTAAAATTAGAACATATTCTACAAGTAAATAATGTATGTTACATGTTCAAATAACAAGAAACAATACACCTCAAAAACAACGTAAATCAAAGTTTGGTGGTCTTGCAAATGAGAGAGAAAACAAATGTTTTGTTTGGACCACTCCATGATAAGATTACTAAGGAAAGCACAACGACTTACGTCAGAGAATGACGACCTAACACCAGAAAATCAGTAAATATACTATACTATTCTTGATAACAACACCTACTGTACTTATATCTCCAAGTTATGCTAACCACCACCATCAAAATCACCCCCACCACCACCCCCACTAACACCACTGCCACCACCACCACCATTACCAACACCACCACCATTATCACCACCACCATCATCATGTACATTTTTGTCAGTGCTGGAAGTAATGGATGTAATAACTGTTGGCCAGTAATTAAATCACAATAAAAAATAATTTATAATTATTATAATATTATTATGATTGCTGCATTTGTGGGGTGCAGATGCATTTGTGCAGGCTCTTCTGTTTTCACTGAATGTCAGCGACTGAAGATAGTAAAGAAATAACTTAATCAGAGCTTTGGTACATGCCGAGTTCTGATAAATATGTAGTTTGTCGTTATTTGAAAAACAAAAACCTGTTTTCTGTAAAGTCAGTTGTGGTGTGTGTGTACATTTAACATGTGTTAAACATCAAGATCCAACAACTGCTGTTGTAATGTTCTCTATGCAATAGAGAGTTATGTGTAAAGTGTGTTATCTAGTGGTGTATCTATCGTATGTACTATGGAAGGTGTATTGATGAAAAGGTGAATGAGAACAGCAAATGTAAGCATGCAGCAGTGGCTGAAGGTTGTGTCTGTGTATATTGATAGTTGTACAGATGGTACAAGGTATTATAACAGGCGAGAATGAATATAATGTTGTTCCTGAATATATTAGTAATACTACAAGTGGTACGAGGTATTACAACTGCGGCCAACCACCTATGTAATAACTGTGATCAACGTGAATCAACTTATTCCACCATGTTTGCATCGCAAAAGAAAAATTAAGAAATGTACTCCCTGTTACTAACTGATAAATTCACTACCATCAAAGAAGTTCTATCAGCATTATCTTCTCTGGACGAAAACGTCAACACCATGTTCGCTACACTGAATGACAAGATTGACTCTTTCAAACAAGTATGTGAACTAAAAGAAGAAAAAGCCTTAATGAAATCGATATTTTATCTGAAGTTCAGCGGGAAAAAAATCTTAAATCACTTATGGATTTTCATTACCACCTGTCTTGAGTAGCCATGAATGGTAGTCCAGATGGAACAACTAAAGAAGTTTCAACTAGTAACAAACTTCCTCATGTCAAGACCACTTCTCATAGTGGTAGAGATAAGAGCTCCATGTTGCACCAACTTCAAAATAAAATTAACAAGGGCAACAAAAGTATCAGAATGTTGTTAACCCACTTACTCAATCTGAACATCACATGGAATGTAATGATGAGGCAACTGATGACGTGGAAAGTTTCTCGGAATACCACAGGTGGCAAAATTTGCAGACAACTGTATCAACGGATAACAAATAACTGAATGTGAAACACCATCAACAAAGAAACCTGTTCAGCTTGGTGTGCGCAACATGGCATCACTGAAAACTACTGTTAAACAAGTGAGGCCTAGAATGAAGGCTTGGTTACCATACCATTTTGCTGTAGACATCACAGAAGAAGCAGTTAATTACATAAATACGGAACTTAAACTTTGACACATGCTCGCAGCGTCTTGTGCTATGAACCCGGCGCCTCGTCCTGCCCGTTCTATATTCCCGCACTTATTATTTATCCTTTCGACCCTTATTACTCCCACACATGCCAGTGCACTCTAACCTGACTCCAAGTATTTCATATAAAGCCTACCTAACCCATTCTTAGTTATCCTTTGTTCACAAAAACCCTGGGCAAGGATATTTTAACGAATTTCTCCAACGAGATGTATTGCCACCTGTAGACACACCACCCACAGCACAGAAGACCACAGAAGAGGGAAGGACAACCCCCTCGCATCCACGCCGTCTCTCATTAGGCGAGTGGCCGGCCAATCACCACAAACCATCCCGAGAAGGGTATAAAACAGTGAGCATGAGCCACCAAAGTCAGTCGCGTCATACTTGCCACTCAGTGTAGTTAGTCATCGAGTCATGATCCACTCGCCTCTCAGTACAGTTGCATCCTACATGCCACTCAATTGAGTTACAGTTAGCAGTGTTCATCACTCGCTACCACTGAAAGATTCAGCTACGGTAGATTTCTCTACCCTCATCACTACTATCAGCTACAGCTCTAGGCCCACAAGACCAGCGACCGCCAGATCCCTTCCAGAAGTGTACATCACGACTGTGAGAGCCTTCTACACCAGCTGTACAGCTTCGTCGACTAAGAGCCGCTTTCCGAGGCGTCGTCACCTGCATCAACGACTCTCCCCACGGAAGCTAGTGCTCTTCGGTTCCTTCCTTAACGCCCGTCAGGCTTTTTAGGCACAGGGTGTTTCAGTTTTCATTGTTGGCGTATGCCAATAAAACCTGCAGCAACATCATTTCTTGCTTTTCTTCACTCGCCATACCTTCCATCGTTGACAAACCCATCCACCTGCTAGACTCCTGTGACCCCTGCATCCCATAGGATTGCCACGGGAGTTTGAAATCGGGTTGTCATAAGCATCCTACGACTGGGAGGAGGCGTAAACCATGCGCCTTCCAGATTTTCTTCATTACGCCCTCTGGAGGTAGCACAATTACACTGTGCCCTTTCCAAGTGGTGTCGGGTTTTGTCTTGACTGAGAGAGGTGAAAAGGCATAGGGACGTGCTGAGGCACACTTCTAGTGTTCCTCTACGAGTCCGCCTGCCCACCGCCAACAATAGTTCCACCGCATTAAGGCTCTACATGCCACAACAGGCGATCCTACGGGATATCATATACCATCAATCAGCTAGCCTTACCATTACACCTTCATCTGAGTCACAGACAGGCAATGCCTAAGAGGTCAGGAAGGAAGTTGAGGGCCAGGCAGGAATTCGCTAAGTTGGTACAGAAGGCATTGGAGGTTAGGGATCCTGAGACAGGAGTGTATTGGATTCAGAGGGAGGTCTCCACCGCCGCTCGACAAGGCACACTGCTCAACGGCCACACCATTATTCGGCTGGCATTACAGTCACCTGGTGGATCAGCCTTCCTTAGCACACCCTCCTTAATACCTGTTTCCGTCTCAACCCCACCCTCGCCTTGTGAACCCCCTTAGACGCAACTCCTAACCTTGGCACCTCTGTGCTCTCCTGTCCTGGAGATCAGCACCCCATTGTTACCATTTTCTCCCATCCACCTTCGGCTACACCTACTGTGGAAGCGCAACCTCCAGTACAGCGCTAGTTTCCCTCGCTGTAATATCCCTTACGAGGTGGGGAGAGCCCGACAAGGAAGACAGCGGTCGACACTTCGGGAGTGTATCCTGGAGTAAAGCACGCAGCCACCTCGCCATCGCACCATCGCCGACAGACTAACCGCTCCCCACCAAGATGCATCAACTTAACAATTTGAAAGTGGCCAAACTAAAAACAAAATGTGATTCTTATTCTTCTTTCATTGTTGTTGTTGAGGAATCTGAGCTTGTATGTATATTTAATACTGTTTTCTGGCCCTCCGGCTGTCTTATTAATTCTTTCTGCAGAAAACTTCTAGAAGCCCAGATTTTCACCCAAACAAATGTTACATCTGATATTAATTTAAATGAGGCAGCCAGAGGTGTCTCCTCTTAGACATACTCTAGCTATTATTTATGCAGGTCTGTTTAAAAGATATTCTCTTTACAATCAGAATATAAGGGGTCTACAGACAAAAAGGCTAAAATTTGTGGAACGCTTATTTGTGTCTAATTATTACATAATCTGTTTAACAGAACTTGATTAAATTCTAATAGTATTGATTCTCATTACTTTCCTAATTACTACAATGCCTTTTGATATGACCGGAAGTACGACTAAACTATTTCTAGGGAGGGGAGGAGTGTTGATAGCTATTTACAATCTTACATATCCCCATGCAGTTATGAAACATGATTATCATATTAATAATCTTGATGCTGTTTGGAGGTAATAAAAAACTCTTTACAGGCAACATATATTTTCCTCAACTTGCTGCTTCAGAGTTTAAAAATAGTTTAAATATTTTTGAATCCAAACTCTCAAATGATCTTTTCCAAGTAATTGTTGTTGGAGATTTTAATGTACTGGGTATTGACTGGAAGAACTATCACATTCAAAATGTAGAAAATTATTACAATAAACAAAAAGGACAATTATTGTTATAATGTATTAATTCACTTAACTTAATACAATTTAACTTTACTAAACCAGATTTGGGTCTTTTAGATCTTATTTTCTCTAATAAAGTTTCCCAGTATGCTGATCCTTTAATTTGTGAAGATGAATATCATTCTGCTATTATTTTTTCTTATCACCCTGAAGTCTCAAAACTCAAACATTCCAAAAATTTTGTATCCACTCGTGGTTATCGCAATGGCAACTATCTAGCGTTGTGTTTTGCTTTTAAAATATTTGACTGGAGCCCTGTCATCAAAACAAACTATCTAGCTAGAAATGCTTAAAAAATTACTGATACTTTTACACCTCTAACCCAGAGAGTCAACAATAAATACCTTGTTTGGGTTCTCCTACGTACTAATAAATCTTATTTTAAAAAAATTATATATAAAATATAAAAATCATAAGAATGAACAAATTTACTTAAATTTCACTGTCCAACACAAACTAGTTAAAAATAAAATTAGAGCTGATAAAAGGAATTGGCTTCCTGACATACATATCAAATCTAATCCAATAATATTTTGGAATTATATGAAAATGATGAAAGATGGTCACCAGCCAAACTTCACTATTCTTAAAAACTGTTATCTAGTACAAGATACAATTGAAGTAGCTAATCTTATTGGCCAGCATTTTGCAGAGCTTTAGGAAAAACCTACAAACCTGACTAATACACAATCTCATCTGAATCTAATATTCCTTGATCTATTCCAATGATCAATGAGAACTAAGTACTTTGGTCTATAAAGAAACTTAAAACTAATAAATCTTTGGGACCTGGGGGAATCCCACCAAATTTTATAATTAAAGTCTGTGCTGAAATTTTTGCTCCCAATTTCATTCAATGTTAGTTTGTGTCATGGTATTTTTCCAAATTTGTAGAAACGAGAATTTGAAATTCCTATTTTTAAAAAATATCAAGAAAATGAGCTTAACAACTGTAGGCATACCTCACTCTTATGGACAGTTTCCAAAGTTATGGAAAAAATCATACATAGGTACATAAATTATCATTATAAGAATGTTACTTCCAGTCATCTGCATGGTTTTCAAACTAAAAGAAATAAAATACACAATTTATATGATTACATAAAAGAGATCTATGGAGCAGTTATATTGAGTGGTCATTACGATGTAATATATTTTGATCTGAAAAATTTTTTGATACTTGTCAGTATTCCAGGACTTGATACTGCCTATACCAAATGGGTAAAAAGTTATCTGATGGACAGAACTTTTACTGTCAAAGTAGCAAACACTTACATCGTCTCTCGCCTCCTCTGCGGTTCCTCAAGGCGGTACTCTATCCCCACTTTTATTTAATTTGTTTATAAATTATATTGTACAACAAAAACAATTTGCTAATTGTTTACTGTATGATGATCTAAATATATTTGCTAAATTAGTAACACATCTGATTGTAACAAACTTCAAGCTGATATTGACATAGTTTATAAGAAGTGTAAAAACAACCTCACGAATCTAAATTAACAAAAAAAAAACTTTCTGTATCATCTTCACTCATAAAACTAATCATATAAAATATAACTATCTGGTAAATGATTACAAAATTAAACATACTGAAGATTGATGTAATGCTGTTGTTGTTGTGGTGGGTAGTAGTAGTTCTGTAAGACCTAACTTATTTTATTTTCACTGAGAGTAAAGTCTGATTATGTTATAAAATGTATACTAGTGGGGGGAGACTTTAAGGTAAGTTATGTGGTTAAAGTACTGTATATCATTAGCAAAAATCTGCCCATCATCACAGGACTGGGAGTTACAAAATCCCTTGAAATGTCAACACATTCTGCAAACAACACACCAAAAATGTTTGTACAAGAACAGATGCACAACATAATATAACTTTGTCCACCCACACAAGAAACAGTTAAAATAGATATGAGCGTACCACTAACACAAAAAAGTTTGAGGCTGAAACACTTCTTCATAAACTGTGTTATACCGATAGACAAAAACATTTAGGCCAATGCCATGAAATCTGTATTTTGTATTGTTCAACATACTCTCTTAAGATAAAAGGAGAGTCAGACGTAGTTCAAATTTTATCAGTGCAGGCCGAATTATTTCCCCAAGAGCCATATAGTTGCAGAGTATGCAATAGACTGCAGCACCTTCGTTTTCCCCTCCTCCTATGCCCTTCCCCTTCATACCTGCACGCCATTCATCTCAGGGCACGTATTCGTTCTAGACGCTTGCGATGACGGCTTATATTTCCATAACCTTGCTTCGGGTACATCCGAACTCACCACTTCCTCTTTCCCTTTGTTCCACCTGCATCGCTTGTGTGGTGAAGAGGCTTCCCCCCACCATCCACACTACCTGACTTTTCATGCCACACAGTGTGTAATAATAGACCGGAAGTTTTTGCTAAATTATTTTTGCACCACTTTGTTTCAGGGCCTTACGTGCACACCTGCAGCACTGCTTCATGGCCAGTGATTGCATTTTTTAACTCCAAGCATCTTAGAGTTCTATTTGTGAATCACAGGCGTATCAAAGGGGGGAGAGGGGAATTTTTACATCTCCACTGGACAGTTCGGCAGAATCATACATGCAATTCTCATATTTTTTGGGGGGAGTAAAAGTTCATAAGGGAATATTTACATACTCGCTGGACATTTCGGCGGATTCATACATTCTGTTATCTTAGGCAGGTTTATAATGCTCATAACGTATGTTTCTTGGGAGGACTAAAAATTCACTAGGGAAATTGTACATCCCCATTTAGCAGTTCGCATAAGATTCATTCTTTTGAGGGAAGAAGGTAAGTAAAAATTCACTCTGGAATTTATACTTCCCCATTTGACAGTTGGCAGGTATATTATACATGCTGTTATCATATATTTTTTTGTGGGGGGTTAAAATTCACTGGGGAAATTTTACATCCCCACTGGACAGTTTGCATAAGAATCACACTTCTTTTCTTTTGGAGAGGGGAAAGTGGGATTAGTAAAAATTCCCTAGAGACTTTTTACATTCCACTCACAAATTTATTACAAAGGAATACCACTTCAAAAGACATTATTAAAAAAGTACATTCATACATGTATGTAAAATATTGAATTATGGTTCATTCACAAAATTTTGCATCATTACATTTTTTTTGTGATTTAAGCTATAATATTTACTTATTAAAATATCGGTTGAATTTTAACAGTAGCTGCACTACAAAGTTTTTGTCAGGTGTGTCGGCTTTCAGTTCAAGTACCAATTATCATCACACATTTCAGAATTCAAAAGTAAAACCAATGTATAGTATTTGCACAACTTACATTTACATGTGTACTTAAATTAGACGCAGAAGAAACAGATGCCTTGATGTATTTACATTTGAGCACAAACAAAAGGCACTTTCAAAAAAAGAAGCTATCCCCGGCCAATGCGACGACATTATAAATGTTTACAGCAAAAACTTTGTCTAACGATAAGCATTCAAACGTTAACTAATACTCTGCACTGCACAATCCACAAGACAAAATAACTAAATTTAACTCTTGATGAGAAATGGCGATTCATTTAAAACAGTAATGATCTGTTCGATTGCGATAGTATCGATCGACTGTAGCGCGAGACAGTAGTGCTGCCTCTCACTTCCTATAGAAAGCGCTAGTGACTACAAATGTGTAACTCGCGATAATATAGTTTCAATTTTCTTTATTTGCTATGCTACGCATAGACGTGATTAAGAACTTATTAGACTGCGACACGTTTGTAGTGCATTTCTATATTTGTTTATTTTTGTTTCATGCTTACTGAATATATTGATAATAAATTAATATTGACACTGTCGCTGGGCAATCGGAATAGTAACTACTGTTACTTTTAATCGTTAATCAATAATGCTAAAGAATTTAAGATGATGTTAACTAGTTTAAAAAGTAACAATTAAGTTAAAAAGTTAGCCAAATTTTTGACGATTATTTTAATCGTTAATTTTGATTAATTTTAATAGTTAATTTTTTTAATTGTTAATCCTAACTCTGCAAACAACATACTCATAAATGACCCCTATTTAAAAACCACGAAAAAGAAATACAAGGAAAAATGAATCAATCTTGGCTTGTTACTAGGCCTAAGTAACTTCCGAAATTGTTCTGCATTTAGCAGCTATATTCCCTTTATTACCTCTGGTGTAAGTTTGTTGATTTACATTACTAAATTCATAATATTTATGTTCTGGAAATTCACCATTATTTACGCAGTGTCTTTCAAAATAAACATAAATATATTTTAAATGTGAATATCTGTGTCTTGACCTTGAATTGCACTGCATTGATTTTGCATAAAAACAGAAAGCTTGCAGCCTTTCTTACGTTGTCCGTCCACATTCGTAGTGAGTGAAGTGAAGGTATTGGAAACGTTTCCAAGGCAACTTGAAGGAACACACAGAAAGGAGGAAGTGTGTGGCAACACAGCGGTCCCCTTTCCCCAGTGATCATATTGCAAGCGATAGTAAGATTACATGCAAGAAGTGCACGCTGCTATGGGAATATGGGGGGCGGGGGAAAGCAAGGTGGTTGTAGGTAATATGCTTGCCACCTGCATCAGTGCAAGAATGGCACGAAATTCAGACTGTGGTGCTACTGCACCAGAGGGAGGCGGGGCCCTTGAAACCGAAAAGTTCTCTGATTGCTTTATTTCCATATTCATACGCCTTGCTAGTAAGTAAACATTCAGAAAGAATCAGAGAGGTCAATTCTCCGCTTTTCTCCTTATTTTAAATACCTTACGTAAGTTACTATACGTTATTTAGTCACCAAAGGTGTAGTATAATTTCACAATGATTTTAAAGAATTTATTCCAATTTTTTCAGAAAATTTGGAAAAATAAACATAGTTTTTTCCAGGTTTTTTCCTTTCATTAATTTTTTTGGAAATTTTAGAACCCTAGACGTAACCACGAAACTGAGGTCAACCACTAAATTAAATTTTATTTGTAATGGAAATAAATGCAACTAAAGCATGTCCTGGCTATTTGATATTGTACATGATCCCTCCTGCCTCTATATGACAACCAGCACACATGTTTTACATCAGTTTTCTGTGCGCTCATTATGTACCACCAACACAATGCTGCTTCATGCGTAAACAGAGCTAGCTTTGAGTTTACATTGAAAGTGATTATGTACGTCCAAGCTGCTTTCTTGCTCACAAGCTTTGAAAAAAGTTTTAGCCAATAACTAAAGCAAATTTGCGCAAACATGCGAAATATTTGTGCTTCACTCACAGAATTGTTTTCAATAATTAAGTTAAACACTCGCTGCAAATAAAGCATGATTGCCGGCCGAAAGTTATGCAAGATACAAAACCACAGAAAATATGTAAACTTAGTCGAAAATTACTTCCATTATATTGTTACGTACTTTTTTGTCAGTTTTGTTTTTGTGGATTTTTTTTTAGGTTTTGCTTTTTATTTGGACTTTTCATTATTTTTCGTGTTGGTATGTTAGAGTATCTTTAGATTGCAATTTATAGTTGATGTACTATTTAAAGTTTTATTTAGTTTGCTTTCGGGAGAGAGGCTCTACAGACAGCACACATAGGTTTCGCTGAGAGGAAAGTTAGTTTCAAGTAGCATGAGCTGGCGCAGAGCTAGACACTGCAGTGTCGCCTATATGCGGCAAACAATAACATTTCGTGGGATGCTGACGGCTGCGTCCGGAGTTGCAATGCGGCAGACACGTGACCAACGATCGTGGGGCCCGTAGCGCCGTGCTGACGTAAGGCGAGGTTAAAATAGCCGAGCCAGGTGTGGGATCCGCTGAGATGCGCGGACCACCATGTTACGATTTAAGGCTTAGCATGGGTAGCGGGTAAGATTTTCCCAGGAAAGTTATTGCTGACTTACTGCAGGTACCCTGGATTCAGGACGGGGACAAGTTAGGCGAATGAGATTCGAGGTTGAAAGTAATGTGCCTGCCGTCTCACAGTAGACTCTGACGTCACTAAGATGTCTTCGCCAGTCTCTCTCCACAAGCTTAGCACTTTCTTTTAGCAGGACTAATGGCGAACCCTCCCCAAATGGACCGGTTCGGAGTAGTTAAACCCAGCCCGCAGGTCGGGGAATCACCGACAGGGGTCTAAAAATAGACATTGCATCGTGTAGTCATGTAGGCAAACGCGTCATCAGGGAATCCCTGTGACGTCTCTCAGGAGTACTGCAACACCCCTGGGAAAACCCTGACATCACTGTGGTTGAGTAATCGGCCAGTCGACCTTGTATGATGCAACATGCTTCCTGCCAGGCCAACGCGCAACAATATCATTACATGTACGTAAATATTTTGTAGGCGTAAACATCACAATATTTCAAATTTTTACACCTGAAAAATGCCATATTTTGTTATGAAAACAAGCTGAAATCAAGCAAAATACTTTTTTGCTCGAGAATGGATATCTTACCAAATGCCTAATTACATCTGTGCACTGTATAAATACACAGCTCTGTATTGTTTCATAGCATTCCATCAATTATCATTTGAGTTTTTTGCACCAGTGTAAAAAACTACTCCACCACGAACAGAACTCAGATCGTTTTGGTGAGAGGAGAATGCTCTGACAAGGCTGGCAAGACTCAACTATGTCACTATTATGTCATCCCCTCTTTACACAAATGCAAGTAAATCCAGTTATTTCGTATAAATTTTAACTGTTGATGATCTAGAGACATTGTTAAGATTAATAAATATTTACACCCAACCGGACCTGTGAATCGACCCCAGTAACTATCACCCTCTCACAATGTAAACGGATACGCTAGCGGCTACATAACGGAGGTCGGCACCTTTGCATCACCGTGGCCCCCTTGTCATTCATATATTATCTAGCTGGATTTGTTCGGCAAAAGTGTCTTGGATAACTGAGTGTTGTCATACGATTAGTTAAATTAAAGGAATAACATAAACCCCCGAAAGAAAAAAAAAACAGTGTGCGAAGTTACGCAGCACACAATGTAGATTCCATACTTATTCCCCTATGCTGACGTCATGTGCACAAGCTGATGAGTTTGGCTGAGCGGATTTCACATTAATATTTCCACCATACACATTCCCATTACATGTTTCATCATAGAAGTTAACTCATTATAGTTGTTAAGTGTAAGGCTCTGAGTTTTGTGCAGTCTTTGCGTCAATAGCTCATCTGGCACTTTCAGTGGCGACAATAATTTCTTGGCGTAATAACAAGCGATAAATGTGTGTGGAAGTTTCCTAAACTTTTACAATATCATTTTACTGTAATTTGTCTACCTAAAATGCCTTTTCAAATAGCTGGTTTTACATTGTTATTATTTTTAACTGCTTTTATTTTTAAGTTTTAAACATGGTTTTGATGTTTAGAATGAAAGGGACATTAAAAAAATTGGAAAAAAGGCAAGCGATTTACATGACCATTTTTTCATTTCAGAAAAGCGGAAATAATTGAAGGCACAGATAACATATTCGAAGTATATTTTTACCGTAAAAAGGCTAACTTTTAAAAGACTAACTGATAACATAATGTTTTGAATTTACTAGGATAAACAGAGACACTGAAAAATCCGAAAATGTTTGGAATAATCTCCAATGAAGTTATATTAACCGTGACACGTGTGAACAGTTTTGGGACAAATCACACACGCTGTGTGTCCAAGATGTACAGTTTTAACTGGGTCTGTTGTAGAGAAAAAAAATGCTATAAATAAAAGATAGCCAATGTTGATACAAAACATTCAGTGTTATATACAACACGTTGGAGCCTAGCAAACAGTCAACTATTCTCATGATTTTCCAGTGTCTCTAATGATAAAATATTCAAAGCATTTATGACTTTAATAAATGGGCAAAATCTATTATGTCAAGTTTACCTATCTTTAGCGACCACTGAGTTTCGCGAAAAGATTTCTGCAACAACTTGTTTCCGTGACTAATGTACAGAACTGAAGCTTTGTTTCATGGTTATTGGCAGCAAGCCTCTGTGCACGGACTTGTCTCACATTTGACTGTGCCAGTTAGAGGAAGGTTACTGCGCTACCACACGTCTAGAACCTCAAGAAGCATAAGAGTTCAAACACCCAATCACAGACCATGGAGCAGGGCTGCATATATTTGCACGCAAGGCACTGAATCAAATTGTTGAAAAAATATTTTCGTGAAAATCAGGGGTCCCTAGCTATCGTAGTGAATAAAACCTTGCGTAGGTGATTTAAGTTACTGAAAATGTTATGATTATATGTCGAACTTATGTTTCATAGCACGCCTGCCGTGTCACTCGTTCCTCAGCTGACGTCATGGCCTGGACTGTGCAGAATAGGACGAGTTTTGGACTCTTAACTAGACTCTTAACAGCGACCACTTTACACCTATTCCAACCACGATGTGAACCGCGCGAAGGAACAAAATTATACTGTATCAAAACCTCTGCACAACTGTATAACATAAAACTTGTAGTATAGATGGGAAAATGTAGAATTTTTTTAAAAGCTCTTTAAAATGCAATTCATGTACTTGACTTTTTGTGACGTATCCCCAGTAGCAACATACGTTGGGCCAACTGTTGTAAATTGGTTGTAAAGGTTGTAAATACGCTGTGTTTGGAAACACACGTTAAACAAACAGTTTGTTTTTAATTGGCAATGGCGGAAATGGGTTGTGTATGAAAAATTCTTTTAAATAAATGTTGCCCAACATTATTTTCAAGCCAAAAACCAACATAAGAAATTTTATTAAAATAATGCAAAAACATGTCTTAACATACACAACTTAACCTATTAATCAAAACTAAACTGCTAAAATATAATTTATTGTAAGCTTTTATTCATTGGTAAAATTATGGTAAAATGTTGGAAAGACAACCGTTGGTTAATACCAAATGTAACTTTGTTGGCCCAATGTTATTTTACAACTATCCAACTTATTAAACATCATGAAAACAATGCTAAAATATTGATCAACGGTCATATAATACCATAATTAATGAAAGGAATCGTATGAAATATAGTAAATATCAAATTTTATTCGTTGATAAGAGTGTTGGACAAATGTCAGAATGAGAACAAATAGTCTTCAGCAGAGGAGTATGTTGGGCCAACGTTAGTTTGCAACTGATTTTCAACTTAATTAATTTTATAGGAATAATTTTATACATTTCATACCACATGTACCTTTACCTCTAAGTTAAAATAAACATATTAAATTATTGTTTATTGTAATTTTTAATACGTTGGTAGAGTGCTGGAAAAATGTTGGCAAGATAACTGTTGGTTATTATGAAATATGACCATGTTGGGCCAACATTGTTTTACAACCAAAATCCAACTAAATCAATTTCATAAAATTAACGCGAAAACATGCATAAACATACATATAATACCACATTTATGGAAAGAAAACTAATAAAATATAGTTTTTTGTTACTTTTACTCAATTGGTAGATTGCTGGGAAAAAGTCAGACAACAATTGGTTATTAGCAAATATGATTATGTTGGACCAACGTTGTCTTACAACAAAAATACAATTCAATAAATTTAATGAAAATAATGCTAAAACATTCACGAACATGTAAAGAGAATGCAATCCCGTATGCTATGAATATTTTTCTATGTTTAAGAGGAGTCCTCGACTGGCGCATGGACGGCGTTGCAGCGTGTCTCAAGTATTATTTTTTACTCGAAATCGCTTAACTTATTCATATTATGTTTATCTACTAAAGAACATGCGCTTGAAACTATGCTTCTATGTTCTCAAAATTCAGCACGCTTGTTAGAAACATGTTTTTCGGGCCTCTCACAATGACTAAAAACGGGAGTTTTTTTTTAGACTGCTGTAATTCCGAAAATATTATCAGAGGCATGAGATGGTCTTACCTTCATACTATTCAAAAATACAATGCTGCCACCGCTTAAAGACCCGTAGGAAAAAGACTATATAGAAAACATTGCACTCCAGTTTGGTGCACTGCAAATAGAGGCAATATGCTTCTCGTCAAGCATGGGACACTGGCTCTTATCGCTACGCTGTTCCCACGCGTCAAAGGTGGAAATTCGACACCAGCGAAGACTCCTCTTAAACATTGGAAGAGCAATTTTTCGAACATTCGAAATGTTTTCATACCGGTACTTAATTTTATGTTGACCCAAATGTTAACAAACAGTATCCCAATAACAGAAATATATGTTAAAAATAAAAATGTAAAATTATTTGCATCCAATTTCTTAGCGTACACGTATTTTATTAACAATGTTAATTAAAAGAACCATTTTTTGAATCTTAAGTTAACAACACGTTGGTAGTTATACATTGTTGGGTTTTAGTATGACCTGTTGCGTTTGTTCAATATTGTAAGACAATGATTTTGTTAAACGTATAACTTTTTTTCCCCCAATCTTTGCTTTTTTTTTTTTTGTGCACAAACACCATGTATTTAATTTTTCACTCGTTTGGTTATTGATTTTTTACGAAATTTAAGTTGCGAAGTGTGTCAAAAATTACAAATATTTCATTGAATGCAATGTGCAAAGTGTAGAAATATAACAGTCCTAAATCCATCAAATGGATAGTTTTAAAAATAACTTATTAAATTTATCGTTTTAAAGAATTAAGTTCACGTAAGCACTTCAGGTGATAGCTTAACTAATATAAACGTAGAAGGGTGTTCAGTAAGAATAATATATCGAGGACACTAGGAAGTAGGTGTAATACCAAGGGTCGTGGGTTTGATACCATTGTATTTCTGAAGAAATTTTTTTACTCACTGTGGGTAGTTTCTGCTGTACTTGAAAGCACAGAAAATAATATTGTTAAGTACATTTTGATTAAATTTGTTTTAAGTATTATTTTATTAAATTTTTTGTTCATCCAAGGTTTTACAAACGTCGGCTCAACGTAATTCAATTGTTGGCACTATGTATACAATTGTGTAATGCAACATTTAAAATTGTTGGTAATTTGTAGGAAAATAGGTAGCATGTAACCAAAAACCAACGCTGTTGTTGATGTTAGGATAAATATTGTTTTCGGGTTGGTATCCTACCAAAAAAACCGATATTGCGCCAACGTAGGCCCGAGTGTCATTTTGATGTCAAGCTAACGTGTTTATTCCAACGTTGGCCCAATCGTAGAGCAAACATTGGGCCTATGTTGCCCAACCAAAAATTGCTACTGGAGATATAGGTTATGTTTGTTTACTTCTCAACAAACATTTCGTATTACTCAATTTTCATTCACTTCAATCATTCATTATTTCTTTTATTAATAAGCAGCAGAATTAAAACACCATGAATAAACCTAATTTAATTTATTTGTAACATATTCAAATTATTTTACAGAATCCCTGTTATCACACAAAAAAATTTTTTATAAAATCTATAATGATTTGTGACTTTGAATATTTTACCAATTTAGGTTTTTTTCTCTCATCGTTACAGAAGTTGCCTGGCCGATTAGAAGATTGTTTAGTGTGTAAAAACATGTGCTAGAGTTCATTTCGAAATTAACTATGCATTTCAAAATATTCATTTCTAAGAAGATATATGCTAAATATAAAAATGATATAAGAAACACAGTTAGTATTATCTCACACTTTGTTGTGCAAACTTAGAATATTACATTTTTTTAATTTATCAACAATTAGGAGTTGAAGATACTGTTTGACTATACATAAATTAAACTTGTACAATCTGAATGTGTGTGTGTGTAGGTGTGTGTGTGTGTAGGTGTGTGTGTGTGGGTGTGTGTGTGTGGGTGTGTGTGTGTAGGTGTGTGTGTGTAGGTGTGTGTGTGTAGGTGTGTGTGTGTGTAGGTGTGTGTGTGTAGGTGTGTGTGTGTGTAGGTGTGTGTGTGTGTGTGTGTAGGTGTGTGTGTGTGTGTGCGCGTGCATGCGTGTATACACACACATGTATATAAACATACGGTACGTGCGTGGACGGATCCAGAAAAGGATGAGGCCGTAGTGGCAATTGCTCCCACCCTTCCGAGACTACACTATAAAAATTAAATCAAATATATTAACAAACAGAAAAAAATATTTGCTGGAAATTCCCTGAAAGCATAGCTGAATTATTTTAATACATGTATCATACATCAGTAAACGTAATTAAAAACACAGAATAATTATATCTCTGTACGGTAAAATTGATATATTTCCTCATTTAATTACCAGTGGGCCCGCCCTTGCATATGTGTTACATGTGTGATATGGTCATGCGAACTTTGATAGTAGTGAACTTATCACTTCCAACACAATTGTATGCTTAAAATAGTTGCATACGTGGAAGGTTATTTAAATATTGACAAACTCCTTTCTGTTCCGATAGACCTGAACACATTTCTGCGAGGCTACCTGGTAGTAGGGCTTACTAAGTATGTGCTGACCTTGGAATGGAACTCAACCATGAACAGTTATCGTTGTTTGTTCGCCTCAAGGGTGGCAGAAACTATGGAAGGGGAGGGGGGGGGGCCAGGTGCGTGCCTGCACGATGACGTGGCTCCCGCGTCGAGTCGTAGACCGTTGTGTGTTTGTGCCGAGGGAGGAGGAGAAGAACGCATATCTATCACACACAGCACACCACAAAATATAATAATTTTATTACTTGGGACCTCTGTTTTTGGCTAAAAGAATTTTGCCCCAGTTTGTTTTAGTGCCTCACGTGCACGACGTGATTCTGCTTCACGGCCAGTTATTGGATGTTTTAAATGTTACATGTTTTGGGTTCTATCCGCAAATCGCAGATGTGTGGTGGTGTTGAAACCTTATTGTTAGGGCTAGCAAAAATTCGCGAGTTCATTGACCTGCATGCTAGAATACAATGTCCTATGCATACTCAAACCCCATCAATTCGTTCATTGTCTGTTGTCTGAATGTGGATAATGGATTCTAGCATGTTGGTCATTGACCTCGCGAAATATTCATAGCCCTACTTATTGTTAAAGGCAGTGATTTTTGGAGAAAAGAATTAGGCAACATTTTGTTTCAGTGCCTCGCGTGCACATCTGCAGCTCTGCTTTTGGTCTGTGGTTGGCGGTTTATAACGTTCAAAATATTTGGGATCTACGCACGAATCACAGACGGATGGTGTCGCAGTGACGTTATTCTCATTGGCTCAATCAAATGAGTGACGACTCTACACGAATGCACGCTGCCAATAACTATGTGCCAAAACTGCAGGTGTGAACGTGAGGCACTGAAACAAAATGTTGCATAATTTATTTTCAACAAAATCACTGCCTCTACTTATTGTGGTAGGCTCAGTCAAATGTGATACGTCCCTATACCTACATAGAAACGCTGCAAATAGCCATTTAGCAGAATTGCAGTTGTTTGTGTAAGGTACCGAAATGAAGAGGGACAATATTATTTTCGCCAAAAACAGGGGTCCCTTGTCATTACTTTGATAATACTAAATTTTTAGTTTAAGTGAGTATGCTTTCGGAGTCATGATAAGTACAGAAATGTTACGCATTCATTACTGAAACGAACACCATTTGTGATTTGAAGCTATGGCAGTTAAAACAGTTATATTGTATTGGTAATTTCTTATATGGTACAAGAATTACGTAGGGGTGGCTGTCGTCGAGAGGTCAGACCTCTCGTCTCCCACCAAATCTATTCGATTTCGATTACCGGCGGGATGAACCCTCGGATTTTCGGAAGTGGCAATCGTGCCGATTGTTACCATTGGCCGGCGGGTCTACGATCTTCCATTTTCCCAGCTATTTCATTCTGGCAAGGCTACATTATCATTTCATACTTTTTCATTCCTCGGGCCGGCGGGTGACAGGAATGACCCTAGGGTAGAGCAGCCAGCCCTAATTTCCCCAGGCGTGATCGAGGCCCTCTCTCATTCCATGATACACACCCGGTAAACTGGAGCCGGTAAAATACAAATATATATAATGTACAAGGGATACAGACCAATGTATATGTTGTACTTAACTGTCCGCAGTAAGTTTCTTGCAAAGAACATGCTAACAACTTTCAAAAACAAGGAACATGTTTACAGTGCTGTATCTAAATAAAAGTATGTGTAGCACCTTGCTGAGGACTTTCCACCAATGAGATGATGGCCTCTCCTAAAATATTTTATGGTATTTCAGTAGTGAATTTCTTAGTTGCTGTTGTTGGTTTTTTTTTTTTTTTTTTTTCAAAAAATACGAATGTCTTTCCTTTTCCAATTCTTGGATGATCGTTGTTTGTAAATAATTTTTCAGCTGGGCTGTTTACATGAAACATTGTAACAGTTTCCTTTACAAATTATTTTATTACTTATTGTATTTTCTTCACATTACTTTTTTTGTCTTGCTTCTTACGCTGGTATTCCAAAAAATATGTTATGGGCTACATAATTACTACCATCTTAGACACTAGAAAAGCAGTGCAGAGACTTAAAACTCATAAACGTATTCCTAAACGTTTTTTTTTTTTCTGGATTCAATAAAGTTTTCACATCTTATTCATAGTATGTAACATTTAGTTTGATTTGAAGCTGTAAATAATCAAACAGATTAAACATGATGGAATTTCAAAACGTGTCTATAAGGGTTATGTGAAGCTTTAACCATGTCTAGGCCGTATCAGTATTTTTAGACGTTATATGGCAACCCAAAATTTTAGTTAAGGAGCAGCCAGACTCTAATTGTAAGGCTAGGACTTCGGCGACTTATCATTGTTGTATTTTACTGCTTTTTTGCTGAACAGAAACATTAAAAAAGAGAAAAAACCGTTATATAGTACACAAATTAAAAACTTTATGGCGGCAATAGTAGCTGAGTAGTACGCCAAATAAGTTTTTAAAACATCCTCGGTTAAAATTCAAGAAATATATTATTTGACGTAAATTAAAATACAAAGGCCTAACTGATATTTTATAGTTCTTCATTTTACGTGATGCGGTAGCTTGAGTGGAGCTTACCTGCGTAGCATAGTCGAATACGCACCGGCATACGATGCAAGAAGTACTGGTTCTGAATACCATGTCCGGATGGGTGTAAATGTGCGTTTGTCTTAGTTCTCACAATCAGTTACCTCCAAATGTCAAAGAATTTAACTCACTGGCCTAGCAGAAATGCTGGTAAACTTGTCAAAAAAAAAAAGGCCAAAATAAACAATTAAAAAAAATTATAAATGTGGCTTGACAACTCTATGGTTGATAGTTTAAAACTCACACAGTGAAAAAAATGTTTAGTTAAATAAAACAAAATAAAAACTTTAAAAAGTGGCAAGCGTTGGATGTTCGAACAACCGCCTCGGGTTGGAGTCCATGTCGGACTGAAAAACATATTATTTTACACTGCACAATAGTTATTATTTGTAAAGTTAAGTTTTCAGTATATTTTCCTAAATATTAAATCTACGGGGTTATTGACTATTTTAATATAAACAACATTCAACACTTGTTGAAGTATAAAATTTGTTACTCTCTGCAAATTGCAATACTTTAAGAAAATCCTGTTTGATTTAGGGAATAAATTCTGCTATAAATTTTTGTTAAATTATTGCACTTAATATTTTAAATAAATATTGTACGTACATACAATAAAAACTTTTATAAGGCGACCTTCTCAGATAATATACGGATGTAATTATTCAATGGTTTTGATTTAAATTTAGTTTCCACGGACAGAATACGTTTCACTTCTGTTCATTAGTATTAACTGCTTAATATATTTCAAAAATATTTTAATATACTTTTCATGCGAAATGTTTCAATTTTTTTCCGGGATATTTTTAACCATGCTTAATAACACAGAGCCTACTGATAATTGAAATACGCTTGGCTGTACATTTTTGCGGTAAAATACTAATAATCATAGGAAAACTTTGTTTAAAACATAACAACTTAATCCTCCTCTTACGTCTCTTTCCTCCACGTTGCGCTGAATCTGTGTTGTTACATCTTTTTTTTTCAGAAACTGTTAAACGTACCCACCTTATGTCCACATACAAAATAAATCCACATTTAACACGATAATACAATGACATTTTAAGAAAGCTCGAGTGCAATAAATTCAATAACTTAAAACAGAATTGCGATTGGGGTGCAGGTATATTGAACATAGCTACATATTTTATGTCCAATTTGATAATGCGGTCTTCTCTGCATTCTAAAAGAAAAAACAACATAACGGAAAATCTGCAAAGGACTTTGTTTTGCTACGTTGAAGGGCTTAGGAACAATGTTTTTAACAAGCATGGTGTTTTACCAAGAACAGTTCGTACTTTTTCGAAGTGTTTTTTCTCTTTGTATATTGGCACAATGGGTACATGAATAATTTCGTTAAAAAATCTATTTACGGATATACTGCAACGTATTCGAAGCGAGTTGTAGACGGGGCCTTTGTGGCTTGTGAGGTGACATTATCGATATAGTGTCTTGGTCTGGTTTTTGGGAGCGTCTTAAAATTGGGTTTACATGACAAAACTTAGGAACTAATTATGCAATCAGTGAGGGTCGCGCAAACGGAAACAAGTATTCCATATTGTTGGTTCCCAAATAATACTTTTAATTATTCATTTTAGCTTGTTATCAAACTGCCTTTTTTAATCGAGTGGAATGACTATAGATTTGGCGATGTACTTTGTGCGGCGAATGGTCACAATCTTAAAATGTTGAGAAAACGTATAAATACGATTTATAAAGCTGAATTTACAAGCACCACTTAGCGTACGTGCGTACATACGTATAAAAGTAGAAACACCGAGTATGCATGCTAACATTCACACCATCGCGTATCGTGCGTATGTACGTAGTAGAGTTGATCAACTTTCTACTACTTCTTACGTACGTACGCTAAGTGGTGGTTGTGAATGCAGCATTGTCGCAGACTCCCCTTTTGTATTTAGTTTTTAATTACAGTCTCTGATCATTGAAATAACATTGACTCTTGAAATGCGTGCTGGTAGGGAGACCGGACACAAAATAGGCTGTTGCCTATGACTATTGCTCATGTAGAGCTAACATTACAGTTAAAATTGAATAAATAATTCCCAGAGGATATTTATACTAAAAAAGAAATGAAACATAGGTTCAAATGCCAGAAACCTTTACATAAAAATGTAAAGATTTGATTTAACAATTGGTTGGTTGTTAAGTTTGCCCATAACATTATATAAATTTTTTGAAATAGTTGCATTTACAAACAAACTTTAGTTGAATATTAAAATAAAACATATAATATAACAACTACATTAAGTTACCGTACCTTTTATTTATATTTAATGAAACAGACACGTTTATGTTGAATGTTGAGAAAGAGAATAACAAATGACACATTACCGTCATTGCAGTATCCATAGTCAATATAAAAGGAATAAAAAAAGTCTGTGAGGCGGCTACTTATCACCATGTTGAATGACGCGGTGACATCACGCCATGGCCAATTCGGTCTGCCTGGTTAGCAGACAGTCGAGTCACAAGCATCGTGACCTGACAGGGAATGAAGTTGAAACTTGCAGTTGAACTTGAAACTTACATCTGGCAACTTGCACTTGACTTGAAACTTACAAACTCAGAGCTGAGGGTAGCGAAAGCTACGAAGGTAGCATCTAGAAGAAGTAGAAGCTTGAAAAATAGATATACATTTCCATAAACGGATACTACGGCTCTACTCTATTATAAAAGAGAAAAGAACTAGAGTAGCCATCTAGTGACTACATCCTGATGATACAAGTGTCCGTGTTACACACGTCACGAAAGAAAACTGGTCTCGTGCAGAAACACGTCTGCTGGGCACCAAATGAGATTTAATAATGGCGCGAAGTGACGCATAGCAAAGACCGCGTCCCTAACGCCGGAGATTAAAAATCTCTCAAGAGATGACGTGCGAAAGTTGAAACTGCCAAAACAGCCAGAATGGCCGGACAAGGTAAGTTAAAACCGTTTACGACCGACGGTACAAGTACCGTGCAAAGCACTTTCTTACTAACTGAACAGTGGTACAGAGTACAGCGAATGGCGTTGCTACAGAGCGTGAGAGTGCTGCAAATACAGCAGAAACTTATCTTATATGCGGTTTGAAATACAACTCTTGAGACGTGTAGCAATAAGTGAGCGCTATGGCTACAGCAAGCAAGCGGCTGGCTTGGCGGGCCATGTGCATGTTTGGCTGGGATAATAAAGCAAATTAAAATTTTAAAATTCCCCAAAAACCAACAAACACTTTACATAAAATGACAATATAAATATCACTGACAAACTTGGTCTGTCTTAACAGACAACATAATGAATAATAAATGAAAATATTGAGTTTTAAAAAATAGTAAATTGAGCAAAAAAAAATTTAAGACGGCACAGCATTTGCACACATAAGATTCAATTAAATATTAATTTATATTTAGAAATAATTTAGCTTGTCATAAATTATGAATTCGTTACGAAAAAGAAAGATAAATTACGATTATCTATTACCGACATTTTGTAATGAAATAAACACTTTCCGCACATGTGTAGATTGAATATTATTGTGAGTCCAATCTCTAATACTTAACGTACGTGCGTGTATTCGTACATACGTAAAGTGTGGTTGTGAATTCGGCTTAACTATGAAAATATCTGCGATGTTCAAATTACATAGTAAATCTCATTCTATAAATTTTGTTTCTTTCTATTAATTTCAAGTTTCACGTAACTCTGTGCCAGCAAAATATAAAAAACTGCATAAATTTAATGTATGAATATATTAAGTTAGATAAGTTTAAACCAATAAAAACTGTATTTCAAGGAGAAATTTGAATCCTTAATCCTCCAGATACAGATGTGCTACAGTGCACATTTAAAAGCATGCCTAAAAATGTGCATTTTAATACTCGAATACACATGAACTGTAGAAATATATTTTTTAACCTTTAAAAAAATTACCCATATTTTGAGATGGTGTTTTATCGCAGGAAAACTTGAATGTTTGCTGGGTTTCAACATACGTTCAGCTTATTAAACTATTACTGGTTTTCGATTGTAGGTAGAGCTTAGGCCCTATTTGACGGAGCCAATAAGAATCTTGATATTGTAGTATTTGATGCCTGTTATTGGTCTGCAGACAGCTATGTTGTGTCAGACGTATGGCACCCTATCATAAATGTTGCAAGAAAATAAAGTGTTTTAAAAGGCATGTTGGCACAAAACATTTTCGCAGTATACCATCATATCTACCCATATTTTATGTTCCAATCAAAATGGTTTACAATTTTATATTATTTATGCAACACAATAACCACATGCTGCGAGTTGTCTAATGCGTGACTTAGAAAACTTTTCATTAAGTTACTCGGTCAATAGGCCAAAATAAATTTTAAAAAGTACACTTAAATTGTTTTACTTTAAAATAGGCCTAGTCACTAATGCCGACGAAACAGAAAATATAACCAAGTCAACGTATTTTATTTTAACATCTGACTTCTTACGGAATGCTATTGGAATGGTTCATTCCCGTGGTTCTTAAGTCAAAATATAATGTATTGGCATTGAAAAAATTGTAGAAATCAATTGATATTTTCAGCGTTTATTTATCTACTGCACACTCTTAAACTATGCGTTAGAATAATATACTGTAGTAATTTCAAAATATTTCTTTACGGGAGTTTGAATAGGTGAAGAATCAAAGAACACAGCATGCCTGGGGAGTCCGAACCATATAAAGAAACCGCCAATGCTAGTGTAGCGCAAATAGGTTAAAATGCGAAGAATCATTGTTTATACTGGACCTTTCAATTAGTAATTTCCTAGTACAGAAAATTTCCGCAAACTTCAACCAATTAAGAGTTACATGAATGACTTTTCAATGAGTGCCATTACACAGTTGCTTGGTCACATATCTATGCAGAAACATATGCTAAAACCTATTTCAGGAATTTCTTGACATTAAAAAATTCTGCAATGATATCCGTAAAAATACATATTATTTAATTCTCTAATCAATCAGTAGGCTGCTTCGTTAAGTTGCCAGTTAATGCCACAATCCGTATCACTAGAATATGTCACAGATATAATTTAGAAAAAGTTGAAGAAATATTTAATAGTAATACAAAACATATAAGCTCTATTTTATTTAACACAGTAAATGCACGTCCTCGGAATTAGTGATAAACTGAACATGGTGTGTGTGTGTGTGGAGAGATCTACTCCCTCTCTCCCAAGTCCTCGCATACGGCGTGAGACGCACCGAGAGATGTGTATGGTTGGTGTGTAAATATGTGTCACAGTCCTCATTTTGAAAGCATGAGGATACAACATACACACCGTGTGTAAAGGTGTGTAAGATGAAGTGATACTAGCACAACGTGGTTGTAACACTCAGTAACTATGCGTTTGAAATGAAACGGTCAATTCGAGGACTTAAAAAGAAATCACGATTTTTATATTTTCACACACTAGGTTGACCGCAGAAACAGAATACGAGGACTTTCCATCCGAGGACAAGTGTAAGGTCCTCGGTTTACTTTAGGTCCTCAGATTCTCATCGAAAAATCACACACACATCCTCGAATAATAGCCTAAAAAACACACACAAACACAAACACAAACACACACAAACACACAAACAAACACACAAACACACACACACTCACTCTCTAAATGTGAGACTATTACATCAATGAAATAGTGGTCACAAATAGTTCAAGAAAATTGCCATTGCCAAGCTTTTAAATTGCTTCAATATTCTTTCGTGTTCTTTTCTGTAATACAGTAGCTGGACTATTAAACCTAACTATGATGCTGATTAAATTTACGTAGCTAATTCACAGCACATTTGTGCACAATATAACATGTGCAAGAATTAATGATATTTAGATGTTAGTTTATGTCATTCACAATAAAAAAACACTTTGATGACTTTGGTTAAAGTTTATTTCAGGATTGCTACACAATGCACCTAACTACATTTGGTTATTCGCTTTCAGCACTCAGTACGGCAGCCAGTCACTAAAGTATATGCAGTAACAGCCTGATAATTTGTAAAATGATTATGTCAAAATAATATGTTTATCATGAATGGCCAATAACAATATCTTAAAGAATTCCTTGAATACCTTTTTTTTTTAAGTAAAGTTAACCTAATATATATGGGGATAACTTATTGGGTTTTTTTATTGGATAACTTATTGGGTTTTTTTATTGTCTCAAGTATGAAGCCACAAAATGGTTTCATTTAAATTGTTTTATTGAGCTGTACGTTTAGTCAGCTTATGGCTAAAAAATTATTAAGCTCTTGGACTGGAATCTCCTGTCAACTTTATACGCCGCAGATGGCAAAGCACTTAATAAAATTGATTTATTTGACAACTGATAAAGATAAAACGTGTATTCAGTAAACATAAACTTTTACTTTAATCCCAAAACTACATTTTACGTTAAAACCTGTAAAACAAAAATATTTATATACGCCACTTTGCCTCTGAAGTTTTATTTTGACAAGCGACACAATATAAACAAACAGGAATGTAAACAACAGCTGGTCTAAACACACAGTGGCGTATGAATGCATTGAGATCTATTTTCGTGGATGCACTTGTGCACAACCAGAGAACTGTCAAAAAAGGGACACATCCTGAATGCAGTATATCTCTGCCCCCTCAGACCGTAATTCCACATTTCTCTCCACTCAGTGCAGTGATATCCCAGTTCTCTCCACTCTGTGCGGTGATTCCCCGTGTCTCTCCACTCAGTGCGGTGGTGATTCCCCGTTTCTCTCGCCCCAGGCTTGCCACTTCTGCTTCACTTAACTTGTTGCCAATATAGTTCAACAGTAAAAGAATGGAGATTACATACTAAACACTGATAGTTAATCCCTTACACCCTAAACACAAAAAAAAATTTTTTAACTAAAAAGTTGGTGTTGTGTGGCCGCATATGGAATCACGTAGCAAATGTAAGCAAAACACACACTTAACCTAAAAGCAATAAAGTTTCAATGGAAAATAACACAAGCAACTTGAGGCACAGGTTGAGACTAAATGGATTATTTTACACTTAGAAAACCACAACTTCATCTCAGCAAGTGGTATGGTACGTCACACAGGTTGTGTGTCATACGACCTTGACGCACTACGAAACTATATAGGTCTACATAACGGTAGCCACTTTGGGCTCAAAAACGTTAGAGGCGAAGACCTGCAGGATGTCAATTGTCCCCTCCGAAAGTAGTTTGATGTGGCGATGTTGATACTATAGCAGCTTGGGTGTCATGAGCAGAGACTCCACGCTACTAACATCTGGAAACGAACATGCACTGTACAACATCTGGGTTGTTTGGCTGCTTTATGTGGCCTCAAGTAATAGCAGACTTTTGCAATCGGCCTTTCCACAACAACATTTACAATAGGATTGTTCTCTGATTTTGACTCTTGGGGCTCTTCTACTGTAACCCTGAAAGTTGATGTCTCAAGCGAACAAAGAAGTGGCCACAAGGGTTCGCACACATCCGGGGAGTCAGGTTGGTCGTCCTCGTCATCTGGCTCCCAGATCAGGTAAAGGAAAAATATATTTTGATTTGGTTCTGTGAAGGATTCAAACTCTTGGAAGGGTGCAGCCCCATCTGCACTTGTGGTCTTTTCTGGAAACAGGCACTCTGGTGTCGGGATCACACCATCACCTCGAACTGGGTACGAATCATCTTCTGCCAGAAATCCACTGAACTCTTCTTGCTCCTTGTCAGCAAGAGGAGAAGTGGCATGGTTTCCTTCATGCCTGTCATCTCTCTCCTCATCTCGTGGTGGGGTTGAAGTTTCAGATCTTGAAAGGTTCAGCAACTTGTTCTGCATTCTCATCTGGGGCTAATTGCACAGTGTCTCGATGGTATTTGGCAGCTCATCCTGAGGGTAGCTTCAGGAACACAGATGTGTGTCCCAACACTCTTTAACACTTGCAAGGACCCAGCCACCTAGGCACGAGTCCTGGAGAGAAGTTTTCCGCACTACCGAAAGAGGGTTCAAGCATGCATAGACCATCTTTCCAGGTGATAGTGCCGGAGGGGGGCGGGTTGACACTGGTGTGTGTTGTGCTTGATACTCTGCCTGTTTCGCCACACTGAGTCATGTGCCTCCTGAATAGCTTTTGCCCTTTCCTCTGGATTCTCTCCCATGATGAACTGACTCTTATCTTGCACCCTGTACTGTCCAGGTACAGGAAGATTGCGTCCCTGCACGAGCATGGCTGGTGTCTCACCTGTCGATGCATTTATGCGCTGCCTCAAACAGTACAAGGCTTCTGGAAAGTGAGTGTCCCATTTTGCGTAATCAGTGTCAATATGCAAGCATAACTGGACCTTAATCTCCTGATTCCGTCTCTCAGTGGGATTCGCCACACTGTATCGTATGGGGTGTAAACCCATCTACGTTGGCAGTGTCTACAACGTCGCACACTGTCTTGCATGAAGCGACTCAGTTCAGGCCCGTAAAACCAGTCACGAATTGCACATATTATTTTTTCAGCACCTGGGGTGTCTTGTAAATCTGTTTACACGTAGCATTTTGAAAATTTTTGCTCTGGTGTCTTGCTTGTGGTGTGAAGGTACGCCATGCCTGTTTACTCCTAGGGCACTTCACTTGCACACAGTCATCAAGGACACGGTATCCCTCACATGTCTGCTCACTGCAAAGACTCACAATGTATTGCTTGTACTCATCTGTCCGCTAGGCTGTGCATACAAAGGCATCACAAGTCGTCTAGTTCTGCACCAGGTGGGAGCGGGGGTGGAGTGGTTGCATTGAGGATGCAGGCAGCAGCTTCGTAAACTGAGGCCTATGAGATCTGTCCAGGTGCGCCGCTAGTGAGTGGCGGCAGTAGTTCTTCCCATTCTGCATCATCTCTAGCATCTACTGCCTCATCTGGGTTGCATGATAACTCATCCGTCAGCTCATTTTGCTTCCCATGAACAGACTCTACTGTAAAATCTAGTGCCTGCAGTACCATTGCCCACCTTGCAAGTTTTGATCGACGGCCTTGCATGGTTTCCAACCATGTAAGACACTGGCTGTCAGTTCGTAAAACGAAATGTTGGCCTTCTAAGGGCGGTACCGTCTTAAAGCCCACACCACTCCCAAAACATACCTCTCTTTGCTCTACTTCACCAAATTTAGCACTGGCATATTCTACCACTTGGGGCTCCCCTTCATCCTACAGTTGCACCTATTCCTTCTTGGCTTGCATCTGTCTGTACAATTATTGGTTTGTTTGGGTCTAGTCGAGCCAGCATTCTAGACAGGCTGAAATGGAGTTCAAGCTCATCGAAAGCATTTTGTGCTGTTTCGGTCCACTGGAACCGGGTTTTGGGTGACAGCAAATTTATTAGTGGTATGGCTACAATGGAGAACTCTGGAATAATAGAATGCAACCAATTAGCCAGCCCTATAAATCATTGTAGATGTTTATGTGTACGTGGTGGGGCTTTGTTTGCAATGAACTGGAGCTTGTTTCTCAGTTGGGCGGTTTCCCTCAGCATTCACAATGAGCCCCAAGAAATGCAGTTCAGTTGTGCCAATGTGGCATTTCTCTGGATTGCAAGTCGGGCCATGGAGGCCAGCCACTCAAGCACTAACGACAGATGATGAGCACGCTGTTCCCACATTTGGGACCAGATGATTATATCAGCTATATAAGCTGCTGGCATCTGGGTGGTGGTCCTTCACCGATCATACGTCGAGGACAATCTGAGGTCAATTGTTGACAGTCAATGTTACCTGGGCAGGAGATGGTGCGTGTACTATCCCTTGGTGGTGCATAGCGAACTACCACCATCTTGTCAACTCTGGCATTAGGTGTTGCATGAGTGCACATTAATCCCACAACCTCTAAATCCAATTCCACAGCTCAGGCGTACTGAATGAATCCTTCCACTGTTTGTCGTGTTGCATGTTGTAGATATGAGCACAGTTCCGGTCGTATTAGTTCCACTGTTTGTTCCAGCATTTCCTCAGGCTCTCCAGTTGGAAACAAGCGGCGATACAAGCGAATCTTGCGCACAACAAATACTTCAGCTGCTTCCGAGAAGTCTCGACTCTGGCAGTAGAGATCTGTGTGAACCTTTCTCACTGCCCTTGCGTCCGCGAACCTTGCTTTGAATCGGCATAAGAACACTTCCCAGGCATGTCAAAATCACCCACAATAGACCACCATGTCTTAGCGTCAGATTTGAGTGTATTCCCTATACGTCCTGCCCACTCCATATTTGGAATGCTGTAACGTTCAAGCTGTTCCATGCACATTTTTAAAAACTTCCTCAAGTAGTCACATGTCCTTCCCACAAATCTCGGCAACTCCACTGGGTCTACAGGCGTCATGGGCATTCGCTGGTTTATTTTGCTCGCAAGTGCCCCTTGGTCACTACTGACGTTACCATGTTCGTAACTTACCTGCTGCTGTCCTGCATGGCACCATTTGCAGGTGTACCAACCATGCTTGAAGGTTGTCAGCTCTGTACAGTCCATGGACTTCAAGTGTTTAAATGCACAATAGTTTTTACCCCCCCCCCCCCTCATGAGTCAGTCCGTCACATTCTGTCACAGTACATTTAAAGTAGTCAGGCACGGGTGTGTTTGGCCTTACTGAGAAACTGTCCACATGTTCACATTGCACCAATCATAAGCACATGTCCTCCCAAGACATATGATTAACACCACCAACGTGTATTGATCGCGCACACATTGCACAGTAGATACAGTTCAAGTCTGCAATAGTTTCTGACTTACTTGTGTCCAAGCCCATAGTGGAGCCTGCAAAATCTGCCATGACTGTGTGTTGTGGTAAGGCCAACGTCTGCCTTTCTTCTCCTCGCCAAGCTATGCAATTGACGGTCCAAAAAACTCGTTCCGTCCTGCAAATCTTGTTTCACACACAGACCACTGTATGTACTGTTACACGTAATGGCTTCTCCTGAGTCTGTTACTCCTCTCTAAAAGTTCGCACAAATTGCATTCTAACTATGCCATTCGAAGTCCGATACCGATTTTAGTCACATGGAAGGGCACCCACTTGTTACCAGGGTTAGCGGGAGATATAGATGGTCATGGTTTAGGGCGTCATTCCATGGATTATGGGCATGGAGACCCGGCTAGTCTCTTTCTCAGGGTACGATGTTGCCCGCATGGCTCTAACCCTGAAAATCACTCATAGAAGTTTACACAATTTTATTTCCTTACAAAATACACTTACGTGGGCTCTTAAAGGCATGCCACACGCCTACCGACCAAAGCTTGAGCAACCGACGATGATCTCCGTCTCCTCGTCCGGTAGCACCCCGATCTCTTCCCCATCAGTCCAATGATCCCCTATTTCTCTCCACTCAGTGTGGTGATTCCCCAGTTCTCTCCACTCAGTGCGGTGATTCCCCGTTTCTCTCGCCCCAGGCTTGCCACTTCTGCTTCACTTGACGACTCGTTGCCAAAATAATTCAACAGTAAAAGAATGGAGATTACATACTAAACAATTATAATAAATCCCTTATACCCTAAGCACAACCTTTTTTATAACTATAAAGTTGGTGTTGCAAGTGGCACCATATGGAATCACGTAGCAAATGTAAACAAAACACACACTTAACCTAAAAGCAATAAAGTTTCAATGGAAAATAACACAAGCAACTTGAGGCACAGGCTGAAACTAAATGAATTACTTTACAATCTGAAAACAACAACTTCATCTCAGCAAGTGGAAAGGTACGTCGAACAAAGGTTATGTGTCACTCGACCTTGGTGCACTAGGTCAGAACATGTGTTGAAAAAACTGAAGTTTTACGCCACTTAGTAAGTAGTGAGGGAATTCGGCCACACACTAACAAAATCAGAGCCGTACTAGATTTCCCAACACCTAAAGACCAACAAAGTGTTCATAGCTTCTTAGGGTTAGCTTCATTTTACAGGAAATTCGTACAAAACTTTTAAAAATTGCAAAACCTTTAACTACATTTTTACAGTAAAATCGAGGTTTTGTTCAGGGAGAGGGAAAAAGAAAAACCATTTGATAATTTAAAGAATAAGCTTTTACCTCTGCCCCAGTGTTAATACATTTCCAAGAAAAAGAACTTATTGAAATAAACACAGATGCAAGCACACAAAGTATTGGAGCAATTTTGAAGCAGAGAATAGACAGTAAATTACACCCAGTAGCTTATATGCGAGAAGATCACCGACCCCAGCAGAAAGTAAATATCCCATTACACATCCGGAATGATTGGCTTTAGTTTATGCACTAGATCAGTATAGGCCACACAATTATTTGAAACCTTTTACTGTTGTAACTGACCACCATAGTTTTATGTTACATGAATAAATTAAAAATGAATGCCCATCACAGTTTCGGTAGATTAACAAGATGGCCTCTGAAAATAGTGGAATATACATTTGAGATAAAATACACCAAAGGAAAAAGTTAAGCCCATGCTGACAGTTTAAGCCGCATCGCAGTAGGCATTGGCACGAGCAAAGATGAGGATAAGACATTAAAATTGCCAGTATTATCATTGCCAGGATACAATTTATCTTTAGCACAGAGGAAAGATCTAGAATTAGCTAAATTAATGACTGAAATAAAATACCCTTCAGGTTTAAATACAAAATTAAGATGGGAAGTAGAAAATTATTTCTTGCAAGATAATGTTTTGTTTGGATCTAATACTAGACAAGAGGGTAGGTCAAAATTGTTGGTTGAACCAAGGTCTTTGAGAGACTGAGCGAATGCCACGATAATTCCCTAGTAGGCGCGCATCTTGATGTGGTGTGTACTACTAATAAGACCAGAAGGAGGTACTACTGGAAAGGTATGTACAAGCAAGCCGAAGCCTATGTTTGGTCCTGTGCTAGTTGTCAGACAAAGATGAGGACTTGCCAAAAGCCAGCAGGCTTATAAAAGCTCATCCCCGCAGGAGAACATTTTGAAAGGATATCGACCTTAATGTAATGGAGCAGTTCAACGCTAACACGCTACCCTTACCACCATGCTCTCTCATTATGTCAGTAGTTTTCAACGTAATTGGGATGTATATCTTCCTTTCCTTACCTTTGCCTATAATACTGCGGTTCAGGAAAGCACAGGGTTCTCCCCATTTGTGTTTGCTGTATGGTAGGGAACCTGTTTTGCCTTCTGAAGTATACCTTAACAGAAAGGTGGATGAAGCTGACAGTAAGAGACTGCGAGCCAAGTGGAAGCAGATCCGACAGACACTGGAAAATTTAAGGTTGCAGCAGGAGAGGAGTAAAAAGTGGTACGATCAATGTCGGAGAGCAGTAGAGTACAGCCCAGGACAAGAAGTTTTGATCTTTACCTCCACAAGGAAAAAAGGTTTGACACCTAAGCTCATGCATAGGTGGCATGGTCCAGGTGTGGTAAGTAAAAAAGTAAACCACAACTTGTATAAAGTAAAAAATAACAGAAATAGATTAGGTGGATATGTGTATAATGTAGAAAGAATGAAGACCTATTTTAGGCAGCAAAATTTATTTTAATGTTTCATTTGGTTAAGTTTACAGGTTTGTAGTTTTAAAATAAATGATAATAAATCTGAGCACAAGAAAAGGGCAAGTAAGAACTCATGTAAAATTTTTTTTTTGTTGTGTGTAACGAGATAGTGGCACATCCCCAGTTAAACAATAACATAGAAAATTTTCTTTTCCTACCCAAAATTTGCAAGGTCATCCAACGTATGTGAAAATGTGATTTCAAATCACAGTCAACAATCCATAGTTTGGGCCACGAGGTTGGAGTCATAGCAGGAGCTCACTTCCCCCCTCTGACATTGGTGACAGTATATTCGTCCTCTGTACCGTTGAATTTTCAGGTTTCATGGCCCAGAAGTTTACCAGATGATTCAGAATTAATTAGTAGGGAATTCACTTGTGGAACAGGGCTAGTTAAAGAATTTTGCTCCATTGACGAACAAGCTAATAGTTTCTTTTTGCTTACCGAAACACCATTACAAACTCTTAATGAGGCTGCAGGCGAGGATTTGATTGCTGATAGGGATTTACAGTATAAAATAAAGAGAGGAATAACATTTATTGGAAATGCACTTAATTGGTGTTGCAATGTAGCCACATATGGTCAGGTCAATGCATTGTTCAGTAATGAGAAAGAATTAAGCAAACATTTAGAACTAATTAGTAAAGAAATGTTATAAAACCATGATAGTGTAACCAATTTCACTAATCTGATAAAAATAATAAATGAAGCGATTACTAATGTTTTTTTGGCAAGGTACAGGCTAAATTCAATAATCTTTCAAGTTTTTTTTAACCAATTTCAGAGATTCTATAACTAAGAGTTATTCAGGCACGTTGCATGAAATTTCTCAAGTACATAATGTTCAGTTAATTCATGCTACCTTGTTGTCTAAGATTAAACAGTCATTATTTTGAGTACAGAGCTTTGAAATTACCTGCAGTATTAGTTCCACCAGCCAATTTAAAAACTGAGTTAGGTCGTTTGGATGAAATTTTAAGAAATGTAGGCCATCAGCTTGCAATTACTGCTCAGGATGTTCAGATCTACTATCATCTTTCTATTTGTACATGTCCGGTTTTTGATGATCAATTGTTAATAACGAAAAAATACCATAAATAAAGAAAAATAAGGACTGGAGAATTTATGATTTTCTTGCGATTCCAATCCACTGGAAGCATAGTACTTGTGTACTTCACCATGAGACTACATTTTTGGCAGTTACAAAAAATTAAATTATATATGTGCAAGGCAGAGAGTTGCAGAGCTGTAGACCATATCATGATGCCTTATATTTCATACTCAGGTACTCAGGAGATGCTATGACAGGAGCACTGTGTCCTAAGGATGAAAAGTAAGCTGCAGTATGTTCATTTACCTGTCAGGGAGGAACAAAACTAATAATTTCTCAGGTAGGTCCTGAGATATTTTATTACTAATGCATCTGTCAAGTTAGAATTGATTTGTACCCCCAGTAAAACTGAAACTAGAATATTAGGTGATGATATCTATACAGGAGCTTTAGATGTTGTGCTATGCGACTGTAAATTATATATTAATGGGGAAGATAGAATAAGTGAAACGTACCCTTGGAATTCTGATTCTATAGATAAATTGGACATTATTAGAGTAATTCCAGCTGCTTGGTCAAAAATTAAAAAGTTACATTTCTCTCTACATTCCTAGTCTAGATAGATAATTTTTCCATCTTTTAACGACTGCTTAGCAGAAGATTGGACCAAATCTATTCCACATTTAAATATTTCATTAAAGAGAGCAGAGAATAAAGGCAATGAAATTGTTCTAAATGAAACAGTAGGTTATGAGAATTTTTGGATAAGAAATTTTCAATGGATTGAGTTGGGCATGATTATTGTTGTTTTAACTGTTATTGTTGTCAGAAACCCATTCTTAATAGGTATTGGTTCTATGCCCAGAGTAGCAGCTAAGAGTCTAGATACTGTGGTTGCCTTAGATATTGGATCAACGGTTGTCATTGTCGTGCTAACCTTAATATTTTTGTGCTGTGTTGTGATGAGATTTTTAGGAATCGACAGAGGCGTGACGAGGTGACGACACCCACAGAACCTCAAGTAGGAGACTCGTCCAGTTCAGTGGTTCAGGGACTGGAGGAGAGGCTTAGGGGTTGGGAATAAATCCCAGTAACTATGAGAGACAGGGATGGAAAGAAATTGTGTTTATGGCTTACTATTCAAGAGGAATAGGGTTCTTATACCATAGTTTAGTGAAAGAGAAAATAGAATCCAAGAGTTCAAGTACATTGTATAGGCAGGGGCAAAAGATTTAAAATACCCTGAAAAGATCTTAAAGCACTGTTATTTTATAAAAATGTAAACATTGAGCTGTAATAGCTAGAATAATGATAAAGTAAGAATTACAAGAAAATAATGATATCAATTTGGCCAAGGAGGGTATGTGTTGATTTCAGTAGAGGAATGAATCTTATAAACTTTGTGTAGTTTTGTTGTACAGAAATGAAATTTGTTGTAAACAAGTACCTGATAGGGTGTAAAGCATTTCTTTCTCATAAACAGTAGATTTTGCAGTAATACTGACGAGAGATCAGAGCAAGTCAACCCAAAGTGAATGATGAGGATGCTGAGCTTGATAGGTTATTTGTGTAACGTGGGAAGTAGCATGATATACATTGTAATTATTTTCTTAACTAGTTAAATTTTTTTTTTTAGACGGTTTAGTGATGGGAGGGTTGAGACAGGCTGAATCCCTTTCCTGGTTAAATACCTTGTATTCCTTGACCTAAGATACCCCATGATTTCCATTTCATAAAAATCTACTAAGGATACATACAAGAAGTGAATACTTAAGTGAGTGGGGTGGCAGAACTCTCATTGACTGTTTAGGATGGCGTCAGTACCAGATATGTTCGAAGTTTTAGTGAAAGGCAAGAAAAACTTGGACTTTCAACACGAGCGGCACGGGACAGTTTTGGTTTGTCATTGTCTGTCTGCCTACCGAGAGGTTCAAGATAGTTCCTGGTTCCACTTCGTCAACCCTTTCAGAAGAGAGCCTGGTCACAGTTCATGATGGGTCGGCTGCAGAGAGAAGATGGTCAATGTGCACTTGGGGAGTACCACCTTCCCGAAGGATGTGATCGTCGAGCCAGGACGGCAGGCTAGAATCTCAGAGCGATGCTACAGCCCATGAGGGGTTGTTATCGTTTGAAAATGCCAGGGTTGCGCCTAGGATTGGCCACCTTATACGAAGAGGTTGGTCATCAAGCCAGAGTGGACAAGTAGCCCCATCTGAATAGTTGCAATTTGTGTATTTGAACTCTGGAGTAGTGGTGGTCTGTCTGGACTTCTTCTCGAGTGAATAGTCTTCGTAAGAGAAAGGTCTTTGAGAGACTGAGCGAATGCCACGATAATCCCCTCACACTGTCACCAGCTAAAACACATGTCCAAACCAGTATCAATTTCACAAAAAATCAACAACGCTCTTTCCAACAGATATGGTTCGTATATTCAACTACCCTATTGCAATACAAAGTCTAATATTTTCACCCTAAATGAAAGTTGAGGTGCTCCTATGGCATTAGCAACAGGGCATATAATTTTTTCAATGGAAAACCTGAAAATGTGATTTTCTGGCACTTACATCATTACCCACAAACACTTGTCAGTTCTTTAGCTCTTCCTTTAAGTTCATGTTGGTATTATAATTACTTTTCGAAGTCTGGATGGCGAAGATTACTGGTAGACTCGGGACTGTTAATAAGCAGCGTTGATAGATTATGATACAGATTTTATGTGGTATGGATGGCCAATCTTTATTGTGTTGTTACATTGTCTTGAAGTACATGTTGTTTTCATTTGTTTGAACCTTGGAAGGAGGACAGATAATTTTTAGAAGCATTAAGGCGGGTTCACCGAGCTTTACAATATATTTGTTTTGTATTCTGCCAGAATAAGTTTGTTGATTTTCTTTGTTGTTGTGAGCCAACTCATTTTTTTAAAGATACGTTCTAAGATCTAAAGAGTCAATATTTGTTTCCTATTATTTTGATTATGTATATTTCTTGATAAAATCAGAACTAAAAGGTTTGTTTTAAAATCTTCTCAATTAACTGTTTGTTATACCTTGTTCATGAGTTAAAAAAAAAAGGCATTTAATAAATATTCTGTTTTTGTGTTCCTGACTCGCTCATATGTTAGTTGTTACAATAACCCTAATCTTCATAGTAGTTAATATTATTAATTTGATTTCGTAAAACCAAGCCTTACTTGTTTTCAAATAAAACCTACATTTTATTTTCCTGATTTAAAGGAAATGCACCACGCACATGGCCGCACTGATCCATCAATGTATTGATTCCAGTACCCCCTTGTAATTTGTAATTTTAGTTTATGTATGGTGTTGTGAAGTACTCTACTAATTTTATTTTTATCAAGTTTTGATCCTCTGAGCTACGGTAATATAGTTTTCTTGTGTATTTATTTACACACACACACCCCATATGTTGATGTGTTTAATGGTTTTATTCAGAGATGGAAAGGCGAGTTATTTCAACTTAGCCCGGGAGTAAATTGGTTGGAGTCATTGTGCGAGTTTCCCATACATTGGTACAACACCCAGTTACAATATAAGTACCTGGCACATGCTTGAATAGTAAACTAGTACTGAACTTGAGTTTGAAGATAGTCAGCCAAGGCAAGAAAATTATACTACGATTCAGACCCACAGCAAGTGATTAAACATTTTCAAGAACAGTACATGAGTTTTGAGTAAATGTAGGTAGGTGGTTATAGGCCTACCGAGACTCCTAATAGATCTAAGTACTTTCTCGCAAATAAGCCAAGTGGTAACTAAATAAGAAGCCAAGCAGAGGGTATAATCAAGCAGCAGTTGTCTCTGATGCTTTACCACCCCTTACATATTATTTAACCTCTTCTGGAGCTACAATCACACATTGAGCAAATAACTAAAAAAATACCAAAGTGTATTGAAAAAAAAATGGTATTCTGTGTACTTATATCTAAGACTTAGCCATTTTTTGATAAAAAGAAAATATTTGAGACTCAAAATCAATGTCAAATTTTAAATTCTAAATACTCGACATTCACAGGTTATAACAGTAAATTCACTAACCTTGAGAACAAAGGTGTTTTCATGATCAGGCATTTCAAGTGCTGTTGTCTCTCTCACTTCAGTAATTAAAAAGCAGAAAACCCCACTCTTTGGTTTTGCTGCCTACCATAACAAAAAATACAGACAAATTATAAGATACAAGGCGAACAGTTTTTTTTTATTGTAAAATAATATACAATAGGTAAGTGGGTTTTTAACTGTAACATATGTGATCACTGCAAATTATGTAATATTAATACATGTTACTCATAAAACCAAACATGCAACCACTCATCACAAAACATTATTTATAAAAATGATAATGTACATTCCCACAATTATCACTTCACTTGAATTGAACTTAAGGAATCAGTTAAAACTGACCAGCGTAAAACCTTTTTAATTTGCATCACAACATTGACATTGTTGAAGCACAGCAGTAAAAAAATGCATTACTGAAATAATGTATACTAAATACTGTTCAACCAGCTGACATTAAATCTGATGACATTTTCGCCTAAAATATAAAATCATTTTTGTATAGTCAAAACGTCAAAGTAAACATATAGTGGCTTTTGGAACCTACCAACAGCAAAAACTAATAACTCTCATAAAGTAATAAAAAAATTCACAGTAAAACCGTGCCATGAAGTACTTAAATAAAGTCTGAATTTATTTCTTGTCAATGTAACTTGTTTTTTTAATTAATAAAAATAAGATAAAAAAGTTACTTTCACAATTTTTTTTAAATGCAGACACATTCCAAAAATGACTATTTTCTTTAAGTTTATCATGACCTTTTTTTTCTTATAAATAAACTCAATTTCATAGGTGAGTTGGTGAATTCAACATATCATTACTCAAAAATTATTTGATAGAAAACTAGTACATAAAAAAAATGTTTTAGATTAACTGGATGCATATATAAAATATTTTGCTGCCATTAATCATTAATGTTGCCTCTGCTAATGTCTAACCACTTATTCATCACTGTGAACTCATGAAAAATGACAAAATACAAATAAAACAAGCACAACACTACAAAAAATACTGTAACCAGAAGGAAATGCAAGCATTCTGTAGAGTATCTGAGATGCTGCCCTATGTCTCATACAAAGATTCAAAACTGTTTGAATTGTGCTTAGAAAGGTTACTTACTTAACATTAAAATATTATCTGTATAGGGGACTTAAAATTACTTATTATTGTGGTCTTTTACTTCTGAAAACAAGACTTTTGGGTATGATACAATCTATACAATTTGGTGTTCACATAGAGTTCTAGGTTTCTATTAAAAAGTGGCAGAAAAATACTAAATGACTGAAAGGAAAATGCATCCAGGTCTTTAGAAATGTTGACTTTATTGTGAATCGTCCATACCGTAATCAACATGAGTGAAGCAAGCAAGTTCACTTTTTAAGATTTGTATTAAGCAATATGTATTTGTTTGATATATCCAAAACAGGTTGCTTAACAACATAGATACTGTATTTCTAAATAAAACATTGTTTCGGAAATATTAAAAAAAATAATAAATCATGGAATATGAAAGTAACAGTGTTTCCCTCAATCCAATAGTTTAAAAAATAGTGTTTGTAAAATGTGTATAAAATACACTTAAAAAAATATATGTTTTACATAAAAAAAGTTTTTTTTTAAATTTACTTTCATATTTTTGCTTATTTGAAAGAATTACACATTTAAGTTTTTCTTCAGTTTTCTTACATAAAAGTGATGCTTTTGGGTTTTTTTTTCATTATGTTTTTTTAATACATTACAATAAAATTCTTAAGCAAATCGCTAGGTGAGAATTATAAGGTTCTAAGCACCAACATTTACGAAAGTAAAATATTACTTTCAGTATGTTCTATCTGACAGCCTGTACATTCTAGCGGGCTTATTAATTTCCAACGAATTAATCAGGAATAAACAACCCAGTCAGAATGTTCATATATCACACAAAACTATGTAGTATTAATATTTCATTTTTGTGAATTGTGGTGCTTACAACCTTGTAATTCTCACCCAGCGAAATGTTCTCTAATATAGTGATGGGTAGTTTACGAACAACTCATTCAAAATATACGACTCACTCACCAGAGCGGCTCACGAGTCGCTCTTCTCCAGAGAGCAGCTCGAAGGTGACAAGCAAGCAAAGTAACGCTATGAGCAGCACCGTCTCGCCTTGCAGATGGCCGGAAATGCATTTTCCATATGTGTGGCAACGGAGATGCGAGTTTATTTTCATTTTCAAGGGCTTGTGTGGTTTACTGCAGGGTGTAGTTTTCGTTTATAAAACTAATATTGATCGTGATGAACCATTTAATATGAAACGTGTAATAAATTGTTTAATGTAACCCATATTATTAATTGTAGTGTATATTAGAAGCGATGCAAAATAAAGTCTCATGGAGAATGTGTATCAATAAATGATTTTGTTATGCTGAAAATACAATTTGCAAGAAAAAAACTGAAACATCTTTTTGGCAAACTACAAAAATTATTGAAATTTGAGCGCATCAAAACTGTCCATTCAGAATGCTTATAGGTTAGAACGTGCTGTTGTTTCAACATGTATTAATATTATCATTATTGCAAGCAGACTGATACTTTACATAAAAAAGGGATAATACGAGCTTGTGATTTTCACGTTACAAGATATTAACGAAACGTTTGGCAAACACAGCTTTGAAAAGTTATTTGTAGCATTTTTGTAGGGGAAAAAAAAAAAGAATTTACAGTTGAAAAATAAACATAAAACATACACTTACTTTGAATAAGATTTGTATAATAAGTTAACGTCGTGATGGGATCAGGAAAACCAATCTTATGTAGATTGGGCCTAATGGGTGATGGATGATAGGGTGCCAGTAATACTCCCCTTGTATTACACTTTAGAGACTCTTGGGTGACTCAGGGGGTGGTCTAATTGTTGTGCTCGGATATCCCGCCAACGTCGTTCTTATGCTTATGGAGACATAGGTCGTAACACATACCATGATGTAACTGCAATGCTCCAGATCAATGAGATTTTATTGGTTCTCAAAATACAAGGTGCCTGAATATTATGTTTAAGTACGCAACAAGGTATTGGGATGTTCAATTACCGTGAATAATATATATAATTCCACTGTGGTGTGTAGGTGCGAAGTGAATGATGGATGTCCCTGTGGCATGTGAAAATGCAGCCGTTTAGCAGCAAGGGTCGGCGGCCACTAGGATGAACCAACGGTTTGCTTAGAGACGGACACAGGAGTAAAATGTGAATGCTCTAGATGACGATGCTTTGTTTTCCCCCTAAACACAACGCAAGGCAGTCTATCCCCTGGAACGTAATAGTGTGGTGATGACTCTACAGGCGTGATTCGTGGTACTCGCATTGGTGATTATGGATTATGTCTGCCGAATGAATGTATTCACTGCAATCAACATAACTCATATATCATGAATGCTTCTCCCTCCTCTATGCTATGCAATGGATGTGGATGATGCATACGTAACCTTGAAGCTCAACTCGCTACCCAATGGCAACCATTAATGCACACAGATGGTCAGTTACAATTACAGGTTATGCCCTTAAAATGATGATAATGCTGTGAAATTACGCCGTGGACCTATACACCAAATGAATATAATGCACCATAAATTATACCCGTCCCAAATATTTACCAGGAATGCTCGGATGGCTCTCGATATAAGTTCCCTAGCCCCGCGGCGATGATTGAACATGCACGTGGTTTTACATTAAAAGTACCAAAATTGGTATTAATTACTAATTGAAGTGGACTAGCAATACTACGGGGAATGTCTGAAGACGTGTGCTTGCACAGGTGAACCGGTATACTACATGAAGACTACTGAAAACTAAATCAGTAACAAAGTTTGAAATGCACACGGACAGCATCCTACTTGTTCAGACAACACTGACAAACTGCCACGAACATGATGGCTGCCAAGGACTCATCGACCCAGACAGGGTGCGTAACTTCCGGCCACCTTGTTGCACGTTTTAATATATTTAAAGAAATGGCACAGCGTTAATTATTTTCAGTAAGACAATTTACATGATTAAATATTTGCATATGGTAATGCTTTTGAGTGTTCATTATTAATTAAATAAAATGCTCTGCTGTGATTGGCCAACTAGCATGGCTACCTATTTAAAACGTTCAAGTCAATATTTCCTGCTATAAGACATGACACTGCCTGCAATTAAACATCTGAAAACACTACATGCCGGGATAGCAATATTTCAATAAATAACGAAGGGTAGTGGTGGTTTAAGGTTAGGCCGTGGTGTAATGGGCTTAACCCACCACTGACCCTTTGGCCGGCGTCAAAGTATATATTTTAACGCTTACAACTGCCTATACATGTCAACGAATTTAATATTTGAACCTTTTTAAAATTCAGTCAATGGACGAGGCTTAGGCCTAACTTTGTTAGTTCTTAATAAACCAGCTATAATGAAAAGAATGGGTTTTAACTAGGCTACAATAAATACTTAAATTAGAAAATGAAATGCAAATAGTTTATACAGAGTTAGTTTAGAGAAAATGGTTTATATATGAATATTGGTCAGAAGTTATGATCCATAAAAATTGTAGTAGGTAGGTACTCATATGATAGTTTTACATTGTTATCTCTCGACTGTGCTCTTTAATACGTATAGAAACATATTTTTAATAAAACTGTTATTTTTATAACAAAGAACAGTACTTTTGCCACCTAGTATTTGTTTACCCAATTTAAACTGTTTCGCTACGCACGTGTACAATATAGCGTCTGCAGTCGGCACCACCATTCCGAAGGTTCAGAAGTTGACTACCAGATGTCATTCATTTTGCTTTGCATCTCCTCCAAGTAATCAGCATTTGAAAGTTGGGTTGGTAATTGACCTCGCAATATATATGCGTGGTTACGTTCCTGGGTAGAAGATAAAGAAACTGCAAGTAAAGGATTAAATTATCACATTCTTTTTGATGTCTGCAGTCTGTTTTCAAAAAGCACCAAAACGGTAGAAAATTCTATAGAAGCACCATTACTCATTTCTAAAAATGACTCCCATCCTAAACACAATTTTTTCATGCCTTGAATTTCTAGAAACCACAACTGCATTAATGGGAATTAAATCAAATAACAACAAATTGCTGAATTAAACTAACCTATTACTGTATTTTTGTGTATAATTATAGCAGCGTGGATTAACAAGCTGCTATCAGCATGTTCGTGTGTCTTTAGCAGTGAGAATTTGGTAGTTTCTCTCGAATCCTGCGTTCGCAAACGTTTAATGAGTGGGAGTTGTTGGCAACCTGCTCGACACTCGGTTTGTCACTTGTTCGTTAACGTTTAATGAGATCAATTTGGCGAGTTTCTCAATGTTCTCGGCTTGTCATTCGTTTGCGAACAACGGGAGAAAGCAAGGCTCCGTATTGCTGTGCTCATCCGACTGTGCACGCTCCTTCCCCTTCTACCCCTTTTACCATCACCAAGCTAGCTGTGCAGTGGCGAGTTGCTTTGACTCATCGGCTCTTCTTCCTCTCCCTCGAGAGCCAAACGACTCTTCTGAATGACTCTCGACCAAGGGCGAGCACTTGGGAGCTAGCTCTTTAAATTGAGCTGGTTCGACCCATCCATCTTTACATTACGCATTAAATGTAGGTTTTCCAACACTAGTTCACAAGCCAAATATGTAGGGTTATTTCATGCCAAAATAACAAATTTATGGGTTCAGTGGTTTCAATACTATTTTTCATTTTATTAAAATCATACAGTATGTTTGAGATAGGAACAAACATAACCAAATTCTCAAAACTTTCCATTCAAAAATGTCTTTAGTTATGACCATCCAAACATGTATTTTTTGGCTTTATTTACCAATAAACATTTACATTTTAATTATTTCTAAGCAACTCACAGCATTCCTTGAGAGCTCCTCGTAAGAGGCTACGATACACAATCTTAGGCCCTATCTGTTTCAATGTTAATTTTAAAATTGTTTTATATCAAAAATGTTTAATGACAGGAGGCTGAAACTGGACCAAACTAAAATTCTCTTTGTATATTTTGTGCCTGTCTTTTGTAAATGTTGTTATTATGTAGGGTTTTCTTTTATAATAAAAAACCAAATTATCAGTTTTGTATACAACTGTACAAACAATGATAGCAACAACAAGTGTTAAATGTTCACAAAACTAAAATGACACACACAATAGTATTAACATTATGTTGGTAAATAAACTTCATTGAACATTAAAAGTCAACAAGTCTTTATGTAAATGCGTATTAAATGATTACTCTCCAACAGTTGTGACTGTCATAATAGAGATATGTTGTTCTTTTTCTCGACAAACTAGTAGGCGAGAGGTCTGGGATAACTGAAACTGTCAGCAAGTAGAAAGAAGAAAAGGGGCCAATATTTGCGAAAATGGTGAGTGCGAGAAAAGTTAAGGTAAATATGCACACTGCTTTAAAATAATTACAAATTATTCACTACAGTGCTTTCAGTTTGTGTTAGTAGAGAAACATTTTTCTTGCAAGGGCATAACGATGAAATGTAAGGGTGGTGGATATGGGAGTTATCCGAGAAAACCCGCTGACCAGTGGCATCGTACAGTTCAAATACGACATTTGATGATCCTACATGGACATCTCTGGGAAACAAACACTGATCACAGTGGTGACAGGCGAGATATATAATGCCAACCGCGAATATATACTGGTATTTATATAAAGGGTAACTCAAATGAAATGGCATGTTGTTTAATATAAACTCAGCAGATTATGTTGTACAGTTTTTATACTACTTTCCGAAAGAAAAATTAAGCTTACAAGATCACTTTTCTGTCTGTGTAAAATTTCATCAAACTTGGTACACACAAAATACCTAGTAAGGTAACTTGACTTTTATGTATTTGGGATATGCAGTGATTATATTTTTCAAGATGGTGGCAATATTTATATTTTTAACAAAAATATAACATATCTGAAGAAACACGTTTCCTATTTCATTGATATTGGTACACATACATATGTATACTGCCTGGTAAGCTAACTTGACTTTTTTGTATTTTGTATATGCTGTGTTCATATTTTGAATTGTTGGCCATTTTAATATTTTTTAGCACAATATTACCAACAAGAGGAAATATTTTTCCGAATTTCTACAAATCTGGTACTCATATACTAGATACTGAACTGACTTGACTTTTGTGTATTTCGTTCACCCAGTGTTAATGTGTTGAAAACGGTGGCCATTTATGTACCGTAGTTTTTTTTTGCATAATACGACACATCAGAGGAAACATCTTTCATAATTTCATCAAACCTGGTAAGCACATACTTCAAACATAGATGACGTGACTTTTGTGTATTTTGTATGTTATGTATTCATATTTTCAAAATGGTGACTATTATTATAATTTTAGCATAATCTCTATTAATAAAACAAAGTGCCCTACTCACCTACACACTCACTATCTACGGACAGTCCAAACTAGTGGACCTAGAGATATAGAATTTTGACAGTGACTTCCCCTTGTGACGTAGCTATACACTAAGAAGGTTTTTTCTAAATTTGAAAATTACGGGGTTATATGGGGAGAAATGCGTTTTCAGCGAATCCTTGATGTCTCCGATGCCCATTGAGATGTCTAAGTGGTTTTTTCTTCAGAATGAAACTTCCGTAAATTCATATTGTATATATATTTTTTGAATTTTAATTTCATTAAAGGTAATTTAAAAACCCAATGTGTTCTGTTGATTTAAAAACATATATATGGCTAGTTGTTTGGTGCATTACACACGTGTGAACGAGGCTGCCAAACAGATTTCTGATACTTGATTTTGTTTAGGATAAAAAAATAACTATCAAGAAAGCAGAAGAAACAAGAGAGCTATCTAGCAGAAAATATTTTGTATTCAAACATCAAGAATGGTGAGTACTTGCTGCATGAAAGAAAATTAATAATTTGAACCAATAGTATAAAATAATATTTCTATCTTTATTTACGATTCTTCATAACAAAGTTCTGTATGAGTTAATACATTTCCATTCTTCATAATCTGATTTGATGCCATATTGAAGATTCCAGGAAAGTTTATACTGTCTTCGAGTTGCAGTGTGAAGGAAAATAGTCAACACATCACTCAGCTTAATCAAGAACATATTTTCACTAGACGACTGATAACAGCAGAAACAAGCTTAGTGATGTGTTGACGACTAATGTTTCCAATGACACTGCATTTGATAGGCAGTATATACTTACCAAGTATCTTTAAGATGTTATGATATCTGTTTTGGAAAAATAATAGCATAATAATCCTTCTACAACTTCGTGATGAAGAGCAATTGCAAGTCAAAGTAGAAATAGTTTTTATCGTTATAGTTCAGTTTATCAATCATTCTTTTATGCAGGTAATGTATTTTTAGCGAATAGTAGCTTGCACACATCTAGTTTTGATGAGTTGATAAAGGAGAAAAATTATTTATTTTTCTTTCTGACATTTATGCAACTTGAGGAAACGAAAAGTCCATAGGTGCATTTCAGTATCATAATGAACGTTAATAAGTTTAAAATTTATATGTAATTTTCTCAAAATTATAAAATTAACCATTGTATCTTATAGCATACAGAAAATATGTGACTGTAATTTTTATGAAATTTTAAAAGTTATATGCAAATTTAATGGGGCCAATTTTTGCTACCTGCAAATGTTGGAACGATATGATATATAACTCATGTAAGAGAGGAGAAGTTCAGCTTTAAGGCTCAATAAAAAAAAAGGCTAGCGTTACATAGGGTCTGCCCATATAGCCTGTACTAGGGAGGCAGACTTAGGAGCTTCTTTAACTGAATAATGTTTTCCGGCCTCGGGGTTGTACCAAATGGTCGCCCAGGGATAAATGGCTTAGTTGTAGGAGGGGTGGGGGACAGAGGGTCACGTGGCTTTCCCAGTACCTGTAGGTTTACAGGATCATGAACAATAGAGTAGCTGATGAGAAGTAAAGATGCGGCAACACAATTGGCTGCTAGTGACTGTAGTTCTCAACTGTTCAGCGTGTCTGCGCTAATGAATTAATATTTTTGTATAACAAACATTAGTTTTTGAGTATTTTTATTCATTAAAAATTATTATTAAATACACAGGTAACCATTAAAAACACACTGAAGTAAAATTTTGTTTAAATGCAGCACAAAACTTGACACTTGACACATTTAACATTAAAAAATTGAAAATTTAAAAAAACGTAGTCGGGCAGCTGTCTCTAATATGTGTGTATCATATCATAACTGTCCTCTTATTACAGCTTTGGCAAGCATGTATTATTTTAAAATTTAACAATATTATTGTAGTTCGAGTTCGATTCCCGGCTGGTTCAAATGATTTTCTTCACGTTGGTATTGTGCCTTATTGACTCCGCTTTTCGGCAGGTTTTCCCGAGTGATATTCCGTTTTACCCACCCTATATTACAAGCACTGCTCCATATGCAACTCATGTTGCCCTCACTGGCCAACAAAGAATCCAGACATATGTCATTAAGATTCATGTAACTGTTTGAAAACATGTTTTTATTTCTCCTTTCATAAAAAACAGTGAAATATGGTGTTGAAATTAAAATATTTCAGTTCACTTTTAATTTAAAGAGATGGCAATTTTTGGGAACAAGTTTCAAATTAGCTGCAGTTACCCTCTGAAACACAAAATCATTGCTTGTCAAGTACTCTTCGAAGGTCTTTCTGTGACCACAATGTTATCCAAATAAAGCTGACAAATGTCCATTAGACATTCAAATGTCTTTGGAGCATTGCATAGTCCAAAAGCTAGGGCCTCAAATTGCCAAGTTCTTTTCCCTTGTACAGAAAAGGCAGTCTTCTCTTTATCCTCTGAGGCCACGTCACATTAACAGTAACTGATTTTCATGTCCAAGGTTGAGAACCACTTGGAACCAGCCAAACTGTGCAATGAGTCATCTATCCGAGGAAGTGAGTACGAGTCTGTCCATGTCACAATATTCAGCTGCTGGTAATCTACACAAAATCTGGTGGAGCCATCATTCTTCTTAACCAAAACAATGATAGATAATCATAGGCTGATTGAATGTTTTACCACATCTGGATCGTTCATTTCCTTCAGAATGCCATCAACCACCTCATGTAAGGCCAGAGGCAGATGCCTAGGGAATTGCTTGATATGTCTAACCTCTACTGTACCAATATGGTGGCATGTGACAGATATACCAAGATCAACTGAACCACTTGAAAAAGCATTTTGATTTTTCGCCAAGAGTTCTGCATCAACTATCTCTTGTCTCCAGTCCAGGTTTTCTCTTGTTCTCTCCGTAAGTTCTATAAGTGCTTCTGGCAGAGTATGCTTAACATTGTTAACACTGTAGGTTTTTCAAGTTCTGTGGGGATAAAAGATTATTTTATTTATTTCTATTTCTAATTATATTTAAATTTTTATATATACACGCAGGTGTTAATTTTAATTATATCTGTAGTAATTATTCAACTCAACGAACAAATTTAATTAATTATTTTAGGTTTTTATGCATGTGGGTATGTGTTTTGTTGTTGTGGGGACTCAAGGAAAAAGCAGACTTTTTCTATAGGCAGGTGTGCATGAGTGTTTAGATTTATCCAGTTATGGCCAGTTGGCAACAAGCTGAGATTTCCTTGTTTGCGAGTATGTTGTGCAACTAGGTTTGCTGGGTGCCCAATAAAGAGCCATGGGTTTCATTTAGTAGGGCGGTGTGTGAATTGGGTAGCCAATAGGAGTGTGACACTTGAAGATCAGGCTAAAGGGACAATAACAGTGACGCACTTGGATTTGTAAGAAATATTCCCTGGTACTCGGGATGTCCGGACACAGCTAGGGTGTAACGCCTGTCCGTGTAGTCTTCTAATAGGAAAATATGAGAAGTAACGCAGTAGCCCATAAGTATATTGATGTGAACAAGAGTGGCAAATTTTCTTCTTTGCCACCTATTCTGGACATTATAAAACTCTAACAAAATTTTACTTCCTTCTGTGTATGTGGCCATTAGGGCATTTGGGTCTGGTTTTCACCACCCAGTATTCTTTTTTTATTGAGATGTAACAACTTTATAATCATTGCGTGAATATTGTCAGTACTAAATTTATTTTCTTCAGTTTTTCTTCAAGATGTTATTCCATCTGTACTTTAATTTGCAAGTTCCTGAGTGCCCAAAGCAAGTGATTTCATGTACTGCAATGCCGTGAAGGAGTTGTAAAACCATGTCTGAAATTACTTTTAAGAATAAACCAAGAATACGAGTCTATTTACTTTCGTATTCCTGCATAGTATTCGGATAAAACAGTAGCAGAAGGTTTGCATACCTCTAAATTAACCGTACATAAACAGAAAATTTGAGTTTTACAATATAATTTGTCACGAGAAAATTGGCAAAAGGTGATAAAGGCTGTGATGTAACGAGAAGAGACTTCATTTGCTGTTGTGGGGCAAAGTGAGACGTCGTCCCATTTTCCAAGGGTTCATCTTGTATTCTTGGCGAGTGCATTATCTGCCGTATGACAGTCTGGCAACCCAACACGGTGCGTGCGATGGCTACTCAGGAATCGACACACAACGAGAATGGCTGTTTCTGCAAGGAGATGACTATTGGCAGTGTGTGGAAGTACCTAGAAAATTAAACAGGCCCAGGGAAGACCTACAACCCGAGGAAGACGTGGTGCAGAGAAAGTCGAGGGAAATGCCGCAAATCTCAAGTCATCATAAATTGGACATTAATTTTTTGTTAACATTTCTGTTTCTAGGTCCAACAGTGCAAAAAGTAATTTGAAAGGTGTATTTAGTTAAATTTGTATTAAGTTTGGTTTTGTTTGTATAAACTACAGTATGAGTGATGAAATGTTTCAGGGCTTTGATAACTCACCAAATACACTTAACTCTCCAGACACTGTACATTCATCAAATGAATGGATGGAGAGGAGCCAAAACCAAAATATTATTCCTTTATTACTTGAGTTGGGCAATAAATTTAAATCTTAATTAACTAAAATAGAAAGTGCTGTCAACACTCAGGGCAGGGAGCTTCAGGAACAAATTAGAGAACATGGCACAAGGTTAGAAAATTTGCACAGTGAGATTGATACACAGGGTGCTAGGTTAGAAAACCTGTTTGAAGAAAAAATAAAAATTTTAGAAAATAAATATCAGGAAACCGAACAAAAAGTATGGGCAGGTAAAAACCAAATAAAAGCGTGTGAAAAGAGTGTAAATTTTGTGGAACAGACACAACAGATTTTGCAAATATAGGTAAATGAGATAAAAACCAAACAGTCAAGGGCACAGGGAATAGTGGAGACACATGAGACACAGTTAGACCAAATTAATGAGGAAGTAGAAAACATTTGGGTAAAAGTAAATGAACAGGAGCGAGACGCACAAATTTTGGATAGAAACATTCTGATTATAAAGGAAAATTTTGGAAAAAATGTTGAAAAAACTTTTGAGGAAAATCCTGAAATAGGTCAGCAGTTGGAAAACCTGACACAATAAGTTGAAGGGGTCTGAACAGAATGCAAAACTTATTGTAAAGAAAAGTCGAACAATGTAGGAGACAAGGGCAAGTAATGGGAGAAAAAACAGCTTTATCTTCTGAAGATATTCTTAATTTTGAAAGAGCAGTACCTAAATTTTTTTGGAGATAACAAAGGACCCACACACCAATCCATTTTATTAATAGATGTGAGAGAGTGCTAAAATCGTTAGGAGGCTCAGATGAGCAACACGCACTGCTATTCACTAGAAGGTTAGGTGGGGCAGCATCAGAATGGGCCAGTTGGAAAGATACGGAATGGTTGAATTTTGAAGTTGCCAAGGCTGCATTCCTGCTTAAATACTGAGGAATTTACGTCCAGGATGATTTTTTGCAGTATCTGTTTGCAGGTAGGTAACACTGCAGGGTAGGTCCAGTGGCAGGATATGTACAAATATTATACATAGAAACACAATACTTAGATAGTAAGATGGCCGAAGACAGATTCATTTGACATGCTATTCATAATTTACCATGGTCTATTCAAAATTATATATTAGGGAATCAGCCTAAAACAGAAGCTGAACTCATAATAGTGCTTGAGTCTATCGATTGCAGGGATGAAAGGGAGGAAGGTTTGAGAGAGAGCAGAGAACAGGGGGGTAATGGAGGAGATGGGCCGAGAAATATGGAAGTAGGAAATCAAGATAGGGAGGAAAGGATAGATAATGGAAAGGCAGGGCAGGAGAAATTGGCAGAGGGCATAGAATAAAGGGCATTGAGACAATTGAGCACGACAAAGGGACCGAGAGGCAAAAGGGAAAACCCACAATACAGACAGAATCAACCAGATTCTGATTTACAGAACCATCATCAGGGATTACCTTTAAATGGCTAGGCAGGGGGGGAATTGCTTCTCAGATTTCTCCCTTGAGGATGTAGCAGGGAACAGGGAACATGTGTTTATCTTGTTTTTCACATAGGTCAATTCGAACCTTGGCATACACGTGCACCTAGTAGTTATAAAACATCAGTAGTTCCAGCTCACATCGGCAATTTACCGATAATGTCATTGTCCATTTAGTGGTAGATTGTGCTGAGGTTTGGCTATTACTCACGTGCCACGTGCATTGTGTTTATATTAATATGTTCGCTAGAATCTGTTAGACAAATTCATGTAGCATGCGAGCTGGTATGACATAAGAACCAAGATTAGTAACAGCTGTGCGCAAGTGGCAATAGTCTATTTTCTTCCCCCTCCTCAGTTTTGGATTTAGTTGGTACACCTGCAGAGGTGGAGTTATTATAGGAGGTTTATATCACAGTAGCTTGGCAAGATTGTTGCACTGCGAGTTTGTTCACTACTATTTGTGGAAGGTTAGGTATATTTTGATCATCCAGTACGTAGAAACATTTGTGTCTTGATCATTAACATCAGCAGGCCAGTTTTTATATTAGCGATTTTGGCATTTGGCAGTCTGTTCAGTGATTTTGCCATTCGCAGTCGCATGTAGGCGAGTACATAATAGGCTAGTCAGTCAGGTCCGGTGGTGTTGTTTAAAAATCCATGTTGGTTTCACATGTAGTGACCGCATCGGCGGTCTTATCATTTTCAAGTGATGTAGTTTTATAGTTTCATTATCGTAACTAAATGTTGCAGTTCACCCACCTGTGTTAAAAATTGATTTATTTGGTTTTTGTTACTAGTCAGTAACAGGTTTAAATTAAAATTACTGTCGGGTACTAAAGTCACTAAGTTTGTAACGATGCAGATATTTGTCAAGACTGATTTTTTTTAGTTAAAAACCTAGATCTAATCCCGGGTTTCTTTTCTGTTCGCTATTGTCCCATTTTCTCATAAGTAACGTACTGTTTATTCTAGTTTCTTTTCATTTCAGCTGAAGTCTAGTGTTTTATTAATAAGAAGTTATTTGTTTTCCTTTGAACTATTAATGTTTACCCAAATAGTAGAGGTGGAAACCGGTCCTGGTTAAGGACTTTTAAACTACATAAAGATCCTGCCGTGATTGTTTACAGTTTTATAATGCCTCTGTTACATGGAAGCGATTAATATTTAATCTTTACGAGCCAACACCCCTACTTTTTTGTTTTGTACAGTTACGTGTTGAGCTACGACCTTTAGTTTGTAGCCGATAGTTTGGTTTCAATGAGGAAGTAATGGGTAATGGGTTTTTTAATGAGGCCTGTCACAAGTCACTTAGTAGAGGCCCTTATTTGTTTACTGAATAGTGTTATTTTGAGTTTAGTTCTAGTAGGGGCCTATGGCAGAAGGCATAGTAGTTGTCCGACTCTCAAGACCTTTCACTACTGACTTGGTGTGAGGCTTAGGTAGTTTCACTAAGGCACTGGTTGTTTGTTGTTTGTGTTGTGTGTTGCCAGAGTTGGTCGTGGTTTGTTGACAACTCTGGCAGCTGAAGAATGTGGTAAGATTAAGATTGTCTATTTAATTAGTTTTGTTTGTTAGTTTGCCATTCCAATCTCTGCTAAAGTGTTTAGACAGAAAAATATATCATTTACAGTGGAGGTGCAGGCCATGTGATGGCAGCATCTTCAGAGAATGGTCGAACCACCATTTACGATAAAATATTTTGATTGTTACAATATTTTCTACTCTTTCTCAGTGATCGTTTTACTACTCATGAATTTGTTGTAACAAGCCTAGGCTGAATCATACACGAATATATCAATACCCTGAACTGGCGTAAATTTAAAAAATAATAATAAAACTTATGGCTGGAAAGCAATAATTTATTTTACTACGAGGAACATCAAATAACTGATCAGAAGTTATGATATGGTTTTCTTAGCGACACATAATGCATAAAAAACATTGTTAAAATTTATTTAATTTTGAGCCAACTTTTAGGCTAGTGGTCCACTTCACCCCAACTAAAGGTACATAAATAAATTAATAAATAAAATACTCTGTAGAAATGCTTTAAATTATATTAAATAAAATGTGAATGAATAAACAAGCATTACATAACAAGCATATAATACAGAAAATACAATGAGAAGAGAAGTGCCGACAAAGAGGGATAGAGCTAAATACAAGGGAAAGAGACAACCATGAGGGAAACAGCCAATGAAGGGAAATGCCTACTAAGGGCCAGTTTCACCAACGAAGTTTAACTTTGCCACAAAGCGAGATTAACAAAACTCGATGAAGAGCTAAACCTGAGTTTAAGTTAGAGGTACGTTCCACCATAAACACAGCGAGTTTAAGTACCAGAGATTAGTTAAACTTGTCTGCACGATGGGTTGTGTGAGCTGAGTTGCCTTAATTGTGTCGGAAATACCCGAACACTTGTCGGAAATTGCTGAATGTGTTTTTGTGGATGATTTCATGTGGAAACTTCGTTACAACGTTCTTGAGGGGAAGGAGGGAGTGATTGCATCATACTATCTAGGGGGGGGGGAATATACAGCTACGGGGCTAGGTATCCCTGGGTACCTTTGGAGCAAAGCAAGAAAGAAAGACTAGGGGAAGATAATCCATCAAATATAATTTACATTATTTTATCGCTGTAAAAGCAAATATTTTGTCTACACACAATTGTTTAATTATTTTCTCGTCTGTATATTTTTTGCTAACCTGAAAGTACCAAACGTTTAACAGAACCTCGGTACTTTTACAAAGAAAATCTTTGGAATCCCAGTTGCCAAAGAAATTCTTTGTAAATCTACAATAGTTGTCCTTGTAATAAAATACAAAGTATGTGTTTGTAAAATTACAAGGAATAACCTTGTAGTTGTACTTTCAATAAGGAAAAAAAAAATAATAAATTTAAATGCTCACTGTGCTTCATAAATAACACTGAACTTATTTATCAAATAACTTTTGAATAAAAGACGCTTACATGAAATTATTTTGAAAATTAAAAAAATTTAGAAGTGGTAAGCTTTGAACCATTCTCCCCACTCGTAGAACCTACGCATCTTACCTCTAGACCACTGTGACATCTGTATTGTTGGTGTATGTATCAATACAAGTGAATGGACCGATTGTTTTGACAAGCGGAAATGTATTTGGAAGTCTGTCCATCATTCTCATTAAAATAATGATTTATTTCTCTAATCCTACGAGGCAGATACACAGGAATAAAGTCTTCATCGTATGTATTGTCTACAAGTACCAAATTATACAGTGCTCGCGCCATTTTATTATGAACTTAAGCGAGATTAGTGACGTTACCCGACCAAAATCGAGCAGTTAAATTTAATCTCGCTTAAGACGAGAAAATCGAGTTTAACTGCTTGGTGAAACCCAAAACATGTATAATCGAGATTAAGTACCGAGTAATCTAGATTAAATCGTTTAAACTTGGTTGGTGAAACCGGACCTAAGAGGGAAAATGCCTTCTAAGAGAGAGATTACCAACTACAATGGAAACTGCCAACCACAAGCAGAATTGCCCACCACAAGCAGAATTGCCCACCACAAGGGAAATTGCCCACCACAAGGGAAATTGCCCACCACAAGGGAAATTGCCCACCACAAGGGAAATTGCCCACCACAAGGGAAATTGCCCACCACAAGGGAAATTGCCCACCACAAGGGAAATTGCCCACCACAAGGGAAATTGCCCACCACAAGGGAAATTGCCCACCACAAGGGAAATTGCCCACAAGGGAAATTGCCCACCACAAGGGAAATTGACCACCACAAGGTAAATTGCCCACAACAAGGTAAATTGCCAACACGGTAAATTGCCCACAAGGTAAATTGCCCACAACAAGGGAAAGCGTCAGCGACAAGGTAAAGTGTCAGCGACAAGGGAAAGTGTCAGCGACAAGGGAAAGTGCCAGCGACAAGGGAAAGTGCCAGCGACAAGGGAAAGTGCCAGCGACAAGGGGAACTGTCAGCGACAAGGGGAAATGCCAACCACATGGGAAACTG